>JASAND010019236.1:0-109651 GCA_030248195.1 Trissonchulus latispiculum
CAGCAATTTCAGATGTCTTAGTCGAAAGTTTAGATTGTCCTAGTGGAAATTGTCCTAGTGTGCTATTAGTGTCCGTGACGATATTGTCCAGCGACGAGAAAATCAAAATTTTAAAGATTTTGTAACTTTTTATAGTTTGCTTTGGCTTTGGGAATTTAGATTGCTTTCAAGCATCTGAACAATGTGTTTTATTAAATAATACATATAACTAACACACTACAATCTTCAAAACGCAATTGATTTTATTTTTGGATAAACTGCTATAAATTCATATTGCAGGTGCAAACGGTCAACGTAAATCAACCCAGTATGTAAAACTATCTGTAACTTTTGATAGAAACGACGTACAGAAGAGATATGTACATCATTTTAAAGCTCTTTTGTGCTTTTTCACGCGGTCGATTCAAGTTATAGTAGTATATAAGGCTTCATGCGCAAAGCCATGATGGTAGCAAGCCGATTATTCACTCTCAGACACCAAAATTTTGTGCATAAAGATGGCCTGTCAACCAAACGTCTTTCTCCAATAGTTTCTGTCAGTGCTTGCTTCATTTTATAACAAGATTAGGTAAAAAATCCCGGTACTACCACCTTAACTTCAACAAATTTTTTTTCGATTTTTGCAGTTAAGTTTTCAATTTTCTTCATGTCGATTTTTCTGAAGGCTGTGAATGTCTATCTTGCAACCAAGCCTCAACCTTTGTTTCAAAATTATTTTCAGAGGACTTTTTGAAAAATATTTTAAAACCTTTAACTGAAATGTACACGGAGATACCCCTCCCCCAAATGGCTGGCTCTCCGTGTGGGGGAGGGGGGCTCAGGCGCTCAGGGGGCTCATACTACATACACCTGTGCCTGGAACACCTATGTTTAAGTTCACAGGTAGATTTGAAGTTAAACTAAAAGAAAACTGTGCAAAAGTGAAAAAAATTTGTTTCAAACATGGCATTTTCCAAAATGTTCCGCTCTCGCCGCCAGCACGGCGATTACAGGAAAATTTCTATTTTCCATTTGTTTTATGGAGATAGATGTTAGATAGATAGATATACATATAGATAGAGTTTTGTGTGTAGCATAGGTGTAATTGGGGGGAGGTTGGGGGGGGGGGGGGTACTCTCCCCACCGCCATTTTTTTACAAACCACACCCAAAAAAACCAACCCCCAACTGGGAAGTCGGCAAAGCCGAAGGCGCTCCGAAGACGCGACAAATTGGCCAAAAATCGGGTATTTTAGGGTCAATTTTGCAAAATTTTTGAAAAATGTCCAAATTTTTGGCTTAAAGTGTTCATTATTGCGAGAAATCCACGCGTTTTCCAACGGTTTTATGGACTTTCTGGCTCAATATTGACCCTATTTTAGACTTGAGAAACATGCTGGCAATCAAGTTTTCGGGTTTAGAAACCCTGTCCATCTTAAAAATTAGTTAATAGTTAAATGTTTTTTGGCATTAGCAATGGCTGAAAATGCGATTTTTGACATAAAAGTAGAAAAATTTTTGGGGGAGGTCGGGGGGGTGAGGTTTGGGGGGGGGGGGTCTACAAAAGGCCCCCCCCCCCCCCAAAAATTGCGGGGGAGGACCCCCCCAAAATTTAAAAATAAGGATACCAACTATTGAGTCAGAAAGTATAATAAAACTTTTTGAAAACGTGTATTCCACGCAATAATGTTTTAAGCCAAAATTTGGACTTTTGACTTTGCAAAAGTACTAATGCTTTTTATTATTGGGGCCAAAAATTTTGGGGGTGGTTAGTAAAAATGGCTGGGGGGGTCCCCTCCCCACTATGAAAAAATTCGGGGGGGGGTTGGGGGGGGGGAGTATCCCAAAATGTTCGAAAAATACCCGAGTTTTGGCTATCACTTCGCGCCGCTTTTGGTTACCCCCCCAACCCCCCCCCAGAGTTAAGGGGGCCAAAAAGTTAGCTAAATTTGCTAAAAAATGGTCATTTTTTGAAAATTTTTTCAAATTTTGGCTTAAAATCGGTTTGAAACGGTATAAAAACGCCTAAAACGATAAAAACAAGCCTTGTTTTGACTAAAAAAGCGTTAAAATACAGAAAATTTTGCGTTTTTAGGCCATTTTTTGAATTTTCTGGGGTCGTATTTGGGGGGGTGGTTCGTAAAGGGGGAACACCCCATCATTTCGGGGTCGACTTTCGAAGTTTCCCCCCCCCCAACCAAAATTTCCAGGGAAACTATGCCTATGGGCCAGACCCCCCTTCCCCCCGACCCGGCCTCAACTACTCCCCCCCCAAGCCGAGCTCAAACCCCCCTCCCCCCCTAAGATTGGGTCCAAACCAAGTAAAAAATGCAAAATTTTCGAAACAATTTTTTGCAACTTCTGAAAATTTTTGAAAAAAATTTGAAAAATAGGCTATAAATCACCTATAAACAGCTAAAGATGGTTATTTATAGCAATTAGAAGATAATATACGCAATTATAAACCACAATCTGGGCTAATTTCGGCATATTTTAGTGCAAATTTGTCAATTTTCAAGCTCTATTTTCGCGTACGAAAACTATTGACAGAAGCTTTTGAGTACGTTTAATGTACTGTAGTTCGAAAAAGGAGCATTTTTAGCTAAAAAACTTGGATACAGTTTAGGGGGGTCCTCCCCCCCAAATTTCGGATTTGGGTGGGGTCCCCCGAGCCAAATTTGGACCTTCTACTCCCCCCCCAACCCAAACAGGTGGTACACCTGCCCCAACCCAAATCCCCGTTACACCTATGGTGTGTAGATATATACATTGGAGCAGAGCTTTTCTGTAAATTACAAAATTCATCAAAATATAAATTGACACAGTGGAAAAATTTTTACTTTTTAAAATTTCAAAAATTTAAAAAAATTTATTTTTACACAACACTGCATATAGATTTTCGAAGATTTTTGCAATAAGTACCCGAAAATTTTTAAATAACTTTACCTTTTAGGGTGGAGCTAGCTCCGCCAGATCCCCTTGTTCTTGCAATATATACATACGAAATTTTCATTGTTTCAATTGCAGTTAATTTTAAATTTTCCCAACTGCTGGCGCTGGTTAGGACACTAAACCGTGGGTGTTCTGGAAACTTGATAGCTTGGGGCTTTATCGGAATGCAACCGTCCACACCACAACAGCGCTACGCTATTGTTTTAGTATTCCCTGTAAAATTTAGCATTTATATAGTTAAGTTTGTGAATTTTTCAATTAGTAAAAGCTAACAAGAAGATATAGTGTTAAAGGTTCATAGAAAGTGTGTAAAAGTGTCCGGCTGGGCCGGAAAAGTTTTGAGAGTTTGGCGTCCTGAGCGATGTTTTCAGGGCAAAATTGGGCCACAAAAAGAGTGGGGTGACACGAATTTTGGGAGGGGAAGGTAGTTTATAGGCAGCAGAAAATTTATATTGTAGTTTATAGGTAGGGAAGGCAGCAGAAAATAACAGCGCATCAAAACACCTTGGAAGGCTTTCAAAAACCCTGATCCGCATGCCCCGTTACAAAGTTCTGGCTGCGAGTTGCGACACTGATACGTAGGTACTAGGGTGTTGGAAACCTAAAAGGGGCAAGACCCATTTATTTGAGGGGCAGAGGTTGCCAAAACTTTTTAGGGGAGGGCGGGGATGCCTAATTTATAGGCAATTTAAAATTGTTTTCTTTTAGAAAATGACTGAGAAATCTAAGCGGTATGAGAAAATACAACATCTCGGAGAAGGGCAGGTATATATATTGCCTTTCTTGCTTTATAATTTGTACGTATACAATGTATATATGTATAAGACGGACGAATTGTTTTGTTTGCGTTGGGCTTAGTGATTGATTACTTTCGGAAGGTTCCATCGGCTGAAATCCTTTTCTGTTTGAGCTGGCGCTGGCCTATTCTTCAGCTTGCGGTAACAGATTAGCAGTAGAAAGATTTATTATAGAAAGTCTGATAGGATATATATATACTGTATGTCAGGTAGTGCGCGTCAGCGCACTACCTAGAATAGGGGAAAAAAGTCGTATTGCGCAGTGTTGGAACATATTTTCCCCTGGTGCCGGCGGAGGAGTTGAGCTAGAGCCTTGATATTGTACCAGTAGAAAGCCCTTCACGAGGGGTCCATGCTGTGCAAATTTGAGCAAAATCGGCCGAGCCGTTTTTGAGATATGGCAGATTGAATTTTTCAGTGCACGACTTTCTCTCACTTTTTTTTCGCCCCCACCCTAGAGGTCGGAGCTCTTAGATTTCCTATACCATATGGGGTTTTTTTTGAACAACTTTTTCCCCATTTCTGGGGAAATGAGTATGGAATAGGTATGACTCCCCATAGGTCTGTGTACATAGCAGGATTTCGATTTTTTCGGAGATATATGGGCTGTGGAGTATTACCCCATGGGCCTAATGGGGCCAAAGCATATGAATTTCGAATCTGGCCCTGTGGCTTGCTGGCCAGGGGTCGAAAGTTAGTGTGTAAAAGAGGGGTCTGGACCTATGGTCTGTGGAGCCCTACACATAAGAGCTGCTGGGCTGAGGTTTTGTATTCGAATAGGAACCCCTATATGGTGAATCTAAAAGGCCCATTAGTTTCGCTGTAGGACCTATCCATGTGGCTGGGGGCACCCTGATGGTGCTGGGCCCAACCGTGTCGCAACTCCAACTTTAGCCTCTTATAAAGAAAGATCCACAGTGAGCAGGTCTTTCTTATTTGGGATTTGGGGTAGGGTGCGGGGGCACTACAGCATAGACTATAGAAGGTTTCGCCCGGACCCTTTTGGCGCCCTGGCCAGGGGTCCGGACCGGGGACCGGGCCCAAAATGGCCAAAAATCGATTTTTCCAAAATGGTCAATTCTTCTGTTCAAGTAAACTTTTGTTTGGCTGGGACAATGGGGCTGGGGTTGGCTGTGGAGTATTACCCCATGGGCCTAATGGGGCCAAAGCATATGAATTTCGAATCTGGCTCCTGTGGCTTGCTGGCCAGGGGTCGAAAGTTAGTGTGTAAAAGAGGGGGTCTGGACCTATGGACTGTGGAGCCCTACACCTAAGAGCTGCTGGGCTGAGGTTTTGTATTCGAATAGGAACCCCTATATGGTGAATCTAAAAGGCCCATTAGTTTCGCTGTAGGACCTATCCATGTGGCTGGGGGGCACCCTGATGGTGCTGGGCCCAACCGTGTCGCGACTCCAACTTTAGCCTCTTATACAGAAAGATCCACAGTGAGCAGGTCTTTCTTATTTGGGGTGGGGTGCGGGGGCACTACAGCATAGACTATAGAAGGTTTCGCCCGGACCCCTGTGGCGCCCTGGCCAGGGGTCCGGACCGGGGACCGGGCCCAAAATGGCCAAAAATCGATTTTTCCAACATGGTCAATTCTTCTGTTCAAGTAAACTTTTGTTTGGCTGGGACAATGGGGCTGGGGTTGGCTGTGGAGTATTACCCCATGGGCCTAATGGGGCCAAAGCATATGAATTTCGAATCTGGCTCCTGTGGCTTGCTGGCCAGGGGTCGAAAGTTAGTGTGTAAAAGAGGGGGTCTGGACCTATGGACTGTGGAGCCCTACACATAAGCGCTGCTGGGCTGAGGTTTTGTATTCGAATAGGAACCCCTATATGGTGAATCTAAAAGGCCCATTAGTTTCGCTGTAGGACCTATCCATGTGGCTGGGGGGCACCCTGATGGTGCTGGGCCCAACCGTGTCGCAACTCCAACTTTAGCCTCTTATACAGAAAGATCCACAGTGAGCAGGTCTTTCTTATTTGGGGTGGGGTGCGGGGGCACTACAGCATAGACTATAGAAGGTTTCGCCCGGACCCCTGTGGCGCCCTGGCCAGGGGTCCGGACCGGGGACCGGGCCCAAAATGGCCAAAAATCGATTTTTCCAACATGGTCAATTCTTCTGTTCAAGTAAACTTTTGTTTGGCTGGGACAATGGGGCTGGGGTTGGCTGTGGAGTATTACCCCATGGGCCTAATGGGGCCAAAGCATATGAATTTCGAATCTGGCTCCTGTGGCTTGCTGGCCAGGGGTCGAAAGTTAGTGTGTAAAAGAGGGGGTCTGGACCTATGGACTGTGGAGCCCTACACATAAGAGCTGCTGGGCTGAGGTTTTGTATTCGAATAGGAACCCCTATATGGTGAATCTAAAAGGCCCATTAGTTTTGCTGTAGGACCTATCCATGCGGCTGGGGGGCACCCTGATGGTGCTGGGCCCAACCGTGTCGCAACTCCAACTTTAGCCTCTTATACAGAAAGATCCACAGTGAGCAGGTCTTTCTTATTTGGGATTTGGGGTGGGGTGCGGGGGCACTACAGCATAGACTATAGAAGGTTTCGCCCGGACCCCTGTGGCGCCCTGGCCAGGGTCCGGACCGGGGACCGGGCCCAAAATGGCCAAAAATCGATTTTTCCAAAAGTGGCCAAGTTTGGTATCAAATGAAAGCCCTTGGTGAGGCGAACATTTTTTGTCATTGGAGGTCCCCTCCAAAGTGGACCCACCGGCCTGTGGCGCCCTGACCAGGGTCCGGACTCCGGACCGGTCCAAAATGGCCAAAAATTGATTTTTCCAAAAGTGGCCTTGTTTGGTATCAAATGAAAGCCCTTGGTGAGGCGAACATTTTTTGTCATTGGAGGACCCCTCCAAAGTGGACCCACCGGCCTGTGGCGCCCTGACAAGGGTCCGGACCGGTCCAAAATGGTCAAAAATCGATTTTTTTTAAAAATTTCCAACTTTGGTATCAAACGAAATCCCTTGGTGAGGCGAACACTTTATCATTGGAAGACCCCTCCAAAGTGGACCCAGCGGCCTGTGGCGCCCTGACCAGGGTCCGGACTTGTCAAAAATCGGTTTTTCAAAAAATTTTCAACTTTGGTATCAAATGAAAGCCCTTGGTGAGGCGAACATTTTTGTCATTGGAGGACCCCTCCAAAGTGGACCCAGGGTCCGGACTGGTCAAAAATCGATTTTAAAAAAATTCCACTTTGGTATCAAATGAAAGCGCCCTGACCAGGGTCCGGGCTGGTCAAAAATCCAGATTTTTAAAAAATTTCCAACTTTCGTATCAAATGAAAGCCTTTGGTGAGGCGAACATTTTTATCATTGGAAGACCCCTCCAAAGTGGACCCAGCGGCCCTCAGTGGGCGTTCGACCCCCCTCCACGCTGTGTTACAGAATACTCTGCAAACGTTTTATGATGCAGAAACAATTGCGTTTTTCAAATTTCCCCAACCCGCTCAGCGCGACGCCCCCCCCCCCGGTGGCGTATATATATATATACTATCCTATACTAAAATGCCCTATACTATCCGGTTTTTCAAATATATACTTTTTGACGGCAGTTTATTCATTTTATATTATTTATTAATTAATCCTGCAACGCTAAAGCGGAAAAATGCAAGAAACTAGAGGGAAAAGGATGAGAGAAGGCGGAAAAAAAAGTAAAAAAAAGGCGAAAAAAAAAAAAAAAAATATTTTGTTTTTGAATTATTTTGAATTTTAAAAGAAAAATAATAAATTTAAGAAATCCTTCAATCCTTTTATTTTTCGACAGTTTATTTTATTCCAGTCATTTGCAGGTAATGAATAATTTGCTTATACAGTCCCTAATGACACCGTTGTAGGAAAATGCCTATGCCTAATGCAAAAAAGGTATTTTGGTTTGTGTGAAAAACAGTGTGCGAAAACACAATAAAAAACACAAAAAAAAGTTTTGGCTAAATATTCTTGGGGTAGGAAAATTCCTCCGTCCATCCTATTCGCGTGAATTGCGATACGTATATCCAGCTCAACAGTTCATTTAACAATGTTACCTTCGATACGGTAATCTCATTAACTGTGAATGGGTTTTATACCTACTCGCGTGAATTACAATAATGTTGATATGAGCGGCTGCTTTCTCGTACAATTTTGTCTTAAACAGCAATCTATTCTCCTCCTCCTATCTTCTATAGAAACTCCCTGGGTTCTCTACTTTTAGACTTATATACTTGAGCATCGCGACTGTAGCATATCTGCCATCGCGTTTTAATGTCCTAATATTGACAGGATTAAGATTTCATTTTGGCACATACTTTTATCAGCTTTTCCAACACAACATTTTTAACGATCAATGACACTTTTAATTTGTTTTAGACTACGTATTATTAAGAGCGAAGTTGCGTAACGAAGCGAAGCGAAGCAAAGCTCCAAATGCGTAACAGAGAACTAGTAATACTAATAGACAATGCAGTTTATGTACGTACTTAATGCAGAAGAAATCCGGCTTTAACTTTGCGTTAAAGAACAAAGCTAGCTACATACAGCACATTTCGTTCACATAATGACACATAATGTTAACTGCGTTAGTTCATGCGTTAGTGCGTTAACTGCGTTAGTGCGAAGCAAAGCTCCAAATGCGTAACAGAGTATTTTTAGTTGGAACTAGTAATACTAATAGACAATGCAGTTTATGTACTTAATGCAGAAGAAATCCGGCTTTAACTTTGCGTTAAAGAACAAAGCTAGCTACCTACAGCACATTTCGTTCACATAGTGACACATAATGTTAACTCCGTTAGTTCATGATCCACAATCAACCACGAAGTTTCTACTCTACAAAAGCACACTTTGCTTACACAAACGATATGGCTGTAGCCTGCCTCATGTCAAACGCAGTATCATAGGGGTCGCGGTAGCGACCCCTATAATATGAGTGAAAATGGTCGAATGACCGTGTAAAACAAGGCTGCGCAGAAGCTGCGCAGATTCCTGCGCAGATCCTGCGCAGATTATGTGCGCAAAAAATTGTACGTGTCGAGTTTAGTATGTGTGCGAAGTTTCATCCCCGTACCACTTTCCGTTAAAAAGTTATGCCAAAAATCGCTTACGAGAGTGATGTTTTTTTTTCCGGTTCTCCGCTTTGACGTTTGGTAAGGGGGTTTTGTAGCTTTAATAACAACAGATAGAAAAATTTTTGCCTATGAAAACCATATATATTCTTGGAGTACGCAACAAAAATAAGCCGATAGGCTAGTTTTTATGCCTCCCAGAGCCGGAAAAAATTTTTGGTGGGGGCCCAAAGTCGGCCAAAACGCTAAAATGACCAAAAAGTATGCTTCAATGTCACCTTAATAAGTCAGACTGGGCCATATATAGGGCAATACTGCCTATATGGCTGAATAGGACACATATCAGGGTCGTTCAATTGCTATATGATTTTCCGGCCGTGAGCGTAATTTTTGGGTACTGGCCTGCCAAAGTTGGTCAATTTTCGGTCCAACTTTGAACTTGGTTTTTACGCTTATTTTGCGACCTGGAAGGCTCAAATCGTGCATAAAAAGGGTTTTTGCGGTCGGAGAATCGATTCCTGTTATTACTTTTGCTGCCCGACTGACCCAAGTTGCTGGGCTGGTTCCACTTTGCCGTCTGGAGGGTCATGTCGGCAACCGTTTCCTGGAGGTCCATACTAGGCTCTACTTGGCCTCTCAAAACTTTCTCTATATGGGTTTTCTGGTGCGCCCAGCTCATTTCCGGTGTCCGTTTTGCTGTACAACGCACCCATTTTGCTGGGCTGGCTCCACTTGGCCGTCTGAGGGGTCAGGTCGGTAAGGGGTCAGGTGGTCCAAAATAAAATTTTTGAAAAGTGGTCAAATTTGGTACCAAATGAAAGCCCTAAGTGCGCTGAGCAACTTTTGTCATAGAATTGCATGCTCAAAGTGGCTGTAGAGTGCTGTGGTGGGGTGGGGTGGGGACTTAGGCGATTTTCGGTCAAAAATGAAATTTTTCAAAAGTGGTCAAATTTGGTACCAAATGAAAGCCCTAAGTGAGCTGAGCAACTTTTGTCATAGAATTGCATGCTCAAAGTGGCTGTAGAGTGCTGTGGTTTGGTGGGGTGGGGACTTAGGCGATTTTCGGTCAAAAATGAAATTTTTCAAAAGTGGTCAAATTTGGTACCAAATGAAAGCCCTAAGTGAGCTGAGCAACTTTTGTCATAGAATTGCATGCCAAAGTGGCTGTAGAGGCTGTGGGGGGGTGGGTTGGGCACTTAGGCGATTTTCGGTCAAAAATGAAATTGCATGCTCAAAGTGGCTGTAGAGTGCTGTGGTTTGGTGGGGTGGGGACTTAGGCGATTTTCGGTCAAAAATGAAATTTTTCAAAAGTGGTAAAATTTGGTACCAAATGAAAGCCCTAAGTGAGCTGAGCAACTTTTGTCATAGAATTGCATGCTCAAAGTGGCTGTAGAGTGCTGTGGTGGGGTAGGGTGGGGACTTAGGCAATTTTCGGTCAAAAATGAAATTTTTCAAACGTGGTAAAATTTGGTACCAAATGAAAGCCCTAAGCGAGCAGAGCAACTTTTGTCATAGAATTGCATGCTCAAAGTGGCTGTAGAGTGCTGTGGTGGGGTGGGTTGGGCACTTAGGCGATTTTCGGTCAAAAATGAAATTGCATGCTCAAAGTGGCTGTAGAGTGCTGTGGTGGGGTGGGGTGTGGGGACATATAAGCGATTTTGAGTCAAATATGAAATTTTCCAAAAGTGTCAAAATAGTATCTGCTTGCGCATGGTGTTCGGAAATATATTATGTTGGTTCTTTTTTGCGCATACATATGTAAAAGAATGGAAAACAAGAACCAAAAATGCTCCTTCGTCGCATGTAAAATACATATGAGTACTCTCAGGCAGGTTGTACAAACACGGAAACTAGCCTGTAAAATGCATATGAGTGGCGTTGAGGTTGTAAATTAAGGAAAACAAGTTGCAACGGCTTAACATATGAGCCTGTCCTACAACGAGGCTCATATTGGCGTCACAGTGCAGTCTTCTTAAAGATCATCAGGCCATCATATTAAAGAAAAAACGAATGAATAGAAATAATATGTTAACATTGTGGCCTGAAAGAAATGGACTGAACGAAGTGAACTGCGACACCTCAAGTTGAACTGTATATACATGCAAGCTGATGTTTCCCGAAACACCATGGCACCTACTATTTCCGGAAGCACTATAGTACACCTACTGTATTCTCGGAACACTATGGCACACTACTCTCACATACGTAATGCTTTCCCCACTTGGCTCTGAGTCAGAGCGCAGAGTGGTATGCCGTATAATGCGTATGCACAGTATAATGTCTTAGCGACAAGATGTGTGAAGGACAATTTTGTAATGAAAAGCTTTACGTGCTATTTATATGAAGGTCAAATATCGACAAATTATATTATTATATACGCCAATATGAGCCTCGTTGTAGGACAGGCTCATATGTTAAGCCGTTGCAACTTGTTTTCCTTAATTTACAACCTCAACGCCACTCATATGCATTTTACAGGCTAGTTTCCGTGTTTGTACAACCTGCCTGAGAGTACTCATATGTATTTTACATGCGACGAAGGAGCATTTTTGGTTCTTGTATACCACGTTCTCGGGGAGTGCAGAGCAGTTCACGCGAATAGGATGGACGGAGGAATTGCCTGTTCCACACTACCCGACTGCATTCCCTATTCGGCGCTGAATCTAGTTTCTTATAATTTTCAGCGCCGACTGCTTTCCCTATTCGGCGCTGAATCTAGTTTCTATCATTTTTAGCGCCGACTGTTTTCCCTATTTGGCGCGGAATCTAGTTTCTATCATTTTTAGCGCCGACTGTCAATTATATTGGCATTTTTCCGCCCTTCCTTCTTTCTCTATTCTAGCCACTGCATGCCCGTCTAGGGCATTTTTTCCTCTAGTTTATATGACCTTTCATTTCGCGGACGGTGGTCATTATAAAATGTGGCGCACGCACACACACCAGTACCTCTCCCGAGCGCGCCCATCTCCCGATTCCTGTGTTAGGTCAGAAATATAACGTATTGTACGTATGTATCTTCGACATTTCTTCGTCCTAATGCTGTGGATGGATGACATGAATGAATGACATGGATTCCCCCGATATTGTTTTTTGCCAACCGTGTTGGGAATTTTCTCCAACTTTGCTTCTCGATGTTTCGCCAAATTTGGAAACTTCGCTCGTGGTCCTGGTTTTCGTGAAATGTATATTTTGTATGTGCATATGTGTTGTATACGTAAACGTATGTTCTGTCTATACTTCTGTTTTAGTTTGCTAATGTATACAAGGCCAGAGATATTGTGGAAGATAAAATTGTGGCTATTAAAAAAGTAAGTGTACTTATTATGATTGTTCCAGAAGGAACTTATATAAGTGGGCGCCTAGCATAAACCGGGCTGGATCTCTCTCCACCGGACTTACGGGGAATCTACTTCTGCAGTTCCCTGGCTTTTCCCAAGGCAAAAATTAAATGGGGGGGCAAGTCTGGGGGCGGGCCCCGCCAAATAGCTACAAAATGACAAGATATCCAGCACAGCCGGAGAAATTTTTGAGAATTTACCCTAAAAATCCTATATTGACTTCTGAAATCTGGTGGAATGGCAGGCCCTAATCCTGGAGGGGACTACCCTTGTAGGAAAAAGCCAGGTTCCCATCTACGCCGTGGAGAAAAGGAGATGGTCAGCATTCCTGATCGGGAGGCAAAATTTCACTGACCCTTGTGGACGCAAATTTGGGTAATGGGTACCCGTTTTGAGAGCGACTTGTCTTCGGGGTACCTTTGAAAGCAATTTTTGCCATTTTTTAACAAAAACAGCGAGTTTTCAGCCAAAACACGTTTTTCGGACGTTTTTTAGTTAAAAATTGATTTTAAGTGAAAAAGTCCGGCGAAGTCGGAAATTTGTTGGAAGTTTTAGTAGTGTAACCTATTTTTGGCCAATTTTCTTACCCCTTGTGGAACCAATTTCGCGATCCCTTGTGGCCGAACTTCGCCGAGGGGGGAATGTCTCCCCCCCTTGTCCACCTGTGATGATCAGGCTATTCTGCTACGAACATTCAGAATTTATGTATGGAGATGTGCATTTATTTTCCAGCCAAGCTATCATTATTTCCTTTTACCACGTTACCTTAGTATACGCATTCTTTGTGTGTGCGTGATGATGCATGAAATGTTTACTGTATATATACGTACGTCTCAATTAAAGAAGTAAGAAAGTTGCACACCACCAGGCGCCCGAAAAAATCGGGCATCCGGTGGGACTCGAACCCACGGTCTCCTGCTTAACGCGCAGACGCTCTAACCAACTGAGCCACGGGTGCTTCAGTGGAATGAGCTTAAACCGGAATTCGAATCCAATGTGTGCAACTTCCAACGCACAAGTGCATTGCACACTGCAAGTGGAGCGAGACAACTCTCAAACCGCCCCAAGTAAAGAACGTCTATAATACTGTTCTACGAATGCATACGTACTGTATATTATTGTTTACTGTAATCTAGGACCTGGTTGTAGCCTTTTGTGCTTCTTTATTTTAATTTACATGTTTTGTTTTAGATTAAAATTGGAAGTCGCTCAGAAGCCAAGGATGGGATTAATCGAACTGCTTTGCGAGAAATCAAACTATTACAGGAACTTTTTCATGAAAATATTGTTGGGGTAGGCGCACTCTACAGAACGGTCCCACTATACTATTATAATCTGTTGACATAATTCATGCAACTTAGTGTTTAGTATCGATTTGGTATGAACGTTTCTAATTCTTTTAAGAAGTTTTAGAACAGCGATCTTTCTGAGCGTATTTTATGACTAGTTACAGTGAGCATGGGCGCATCCACGGGCATTTTTGGGGAGAAAACAAATTTAAGCTATATATACGTATTTGTGCATAAACTAAAAACTTGGCAAATTTGTCGGTAATACTCTTTGTAGAAAAGTATCATCTCCCCGTCGCTGGCCTGAGTGTGCCCGGCTAAAGCAAAAGTTTCTTTCAGGCTCGGGCTCGACCCTCCCCCTTTGAAAAATCCTGATTGCGCCCCTCTCAGTGAGTGATTGCTGTTGCGTTTTTGTTTCTTTGTTTGTTAAGTTTTAATTGTCTTATGACTGACATTTTTTTAGCTTTTAGACGTCATCGGACAGAAGACTAATGTTTCCTTAGTATTCGAATTCATGGAGACTGATTTGGAAGTACGAAGTGATGTGTTTTGTGCCGTTACCTTTGTTTTCCAAAAGTTTGCTTATTGTTTGCTAGATCCCCTATAACCAAGAAATAGGCAACTGTATACGTTGCTTACACGATGTAGCTATAAAGAGCTGACGGTAAACTATTCATAATTTCATCAATTTTTCAGCTTTTGCTTTAATTTTCAGCATGTATTACCTTTTAAATTTCATTGTGTATAAAGGTCGGGGAAAAACCAACCCCCCGTTTGGGCGATGGGGATGAACTGGCGGGCACAAATTTTCCGTGCAAGTTGGCAGGGACCATCCCCCTGCCCTACAAAATTTGAGCGAAATCGGACCACTTAACTTTTGAACATTTTTTGACATTTTGAAAATTTTAGCATTTTCGACAAGTTTAATGCGTTCTTTCACGTGAACAGCTCAAAATTGCATTTGGACTTGGCAATTTTGTGCTAGCCGGAGAAGACCTGATTTCGGCGGATCGGCTGTTTGGCTCAGCTAAAGTGGTCAAAAAGTATATACTCTGAGACAAAGAAATACGCGAAAAACAATGAAACAACATTTATTTTATTTTATTACATCGAATTTCAAAAGATTTACAATTTTTTGCATTTTAACATAGAAACTGGCAAATTTGATAAAACCTAGCCAGTTGATGCTGCAAATCTTGATGTTTGATTTTCTCACTTATAAAAAATATCGCAAAAATACCTGCAGATATGAAGTCAGCGACGCCGATTTTACCTGTTGCATGCATAAAATCGGTAATATGAGTTACCTTTTTCGATTATTGGGGTTGGTTTTTTCCCATCGGTTAGTATTTTTCCCGCCATTGGTTTTCTACCACGGCTAATTAACCGTTAATTACTAATTAGCGACAGGACCTAGGTAGGCGATTTATATACCAAAATGACAGTCTGGACAAGTTTGATAAGAAAATAATTTATAGCCGGATTGCTCCACTGAGTAGTTATGCAGAATCCAAAGAGTGACTACCTTGGTTTTTTCCTGACCGCTATACGTACTGTATGTGATTGTCTTATTTTACGTTTTCAGCAGATTATTCGTGATCAGCAAGTGATGCTCCTTCCACAGCATATCAAGTCATACATGGTGATGACCTTCCGTGGTTTGGAATATCTTCATAAAAATTGGATTCTACATAGGGTCTGATGCTTTGCTCTGAGGCGTTGTTACTGAATTATGACCCAATCTAATGGTATCTTCTACTTTTCACTGTCCCTACTCCTCTCCGGTTTCGTAAACACAAAATCTGCTGCTTTGCCGAAAATTATCAGTTCTGTTTCTATTGATATCTATGTGTTCAAAAAAAGCATGTGAATTTTAACAATTCGACTTTGGTCAAAGATTGTCAAAATTAGCTGACTTCTGCTCAGTCCAACCCGGAACAGGGAGCAGACCCCTTTACATAGTTTTTTGTGTGGTGCAAAAGTGCTACAAAATGAAATTACGTAGTTTAAAAATGCTGTAACTATTCAGCTTTTTTCTGATTGTATTTCTTTGACTTATATAAATTTTTATTTCTTGAAAAGGTACACGCTTGTGTTCATCCAATCTATTTTATCGTTTGTCTTTTTGTTCTGGGGTTAAGGTACTGTTTAGGCGATTGAAACAATGGGAGCATAATACGTATGCCATTCTTTAGCGAGATTTGTATCTTGCAGTGGTTTTTGATTTGCAGGATCTAAAGCCTAACAATTTGCTGATTAATCAAAATGGAGTTCTGAAACTGGGTGATTTTGGCCTTGCTAGGTTTTTCGGATCACCCAACAGAATCTACACGAATCAGGTTGTTACAAGGTAAGTATTTGTTGCAATAGTCTTATATTACCATTAGGTTCGTTTTGCATGTGCTAAACATAGCAAAAGCTACTTACTTGCTGACACATTAAGCAATGTCATTTACTTTTGCAATCAAACTATATATGTTATGGAAGTGTGGACTTCTATGTATGTACGATTATTTTTCAATCCAATTGCTGCAAGCTCATGTTTTGTCGTATTGTGATTAATCAGCGTGATTAACGAGAAGACGGAAAATATTAGAGGCCGTATATACCCAAATTATCGTCAATTTTTTTGCAGTAAATGTTGAAACGTATTTATTGGTTTCTGAGAACCCGCTAACTGATTGGTTTGTTCAGCGTTTAGTTTTATTTCTATAGGTGGTATCGCTCTCCTGAGCTGCTGCTGGGTGCTCGAAATTATGGTACGGGACTTGATGTATGGGCTGTGGGTTGTATTCTTGCAGAACTGCTGCTACGGGTATGTTCGTGTAGTTAGCTTTATTTCAAATTTTTCAAATCTTTGTAGAAAGCAGTCATTTTATTAAAAGTCTGACCAAAAAATGTAGGGAGCGATATTGTTTTGTTTATACTGCACTACCGGTACATTTTTGCTGCAGCAATGTATATATTTTCTGAACCGTCATGGCATGAACTTTCTTTTGGTTGAAAAAAATTTAAAAAATTAAAATTCATCAAAAGAAGCCGATTTTTTAAGTTTTGAAAGATCAGTAGAAACCAGGAACTAGCCGTTCGGTGGAAATATTGAATCCCGAATATCAGCTGATTTCGTCAAAAATTGCGATAGTTATTCAATTTTTTCGATTTTCAAAATCCTTTGATCTTTGCCACTTTTCCAACTTTGACTGGCTATTACTCTGGGTTTACTTTACTGGGGGTGGGGGGCCGCCCCCCACTTTTTGGGTTCCCCCCCACTCGAGCACCCCCCCCCCACTCGGCCCCACGCCCTCTTTTTTGTTCTCCCCCCACTCACCCTAAAATGCCCAAAAATTACCAGATTTTTAGGATTTTTGGTCAAAATTGTCAAACTTTTTCCGGCTTAGCCGGAAATTTTTGATCAAAAATCGCCATTTTTGGTGCTAAAACTTGATTTTTGAGCACTTTTAAGTTTAATTACAGCAGTGTGTGTGGAAAACAGGCTGTTTATACTGCATTTTTAGCATTTTGGCCCATTTTATTCCCCCCCCCCCCCACTTTTCGACCTCCCCCCTCCCCACTAGTGGGGGGGGGCGTCCCCCCCACTCTCCCCCCACTTATTTTTGCCTAAAATAAACCCAGTTAATCGCGACTCACTCAATGCAAAAAAGTTTTTAATTGGATTTTCTGGACCGCTTACGTGTCAGCTTTCATGTGATCTATGTGGTTTTTCAAAATTTGAAAATCGATTTTTTCGAAAAATACCACTTTTTGACCCAAAATTTCGACAATGCGAATCCAGCAAAAGTGGGTAAAAATAATATTATCGTAAAGTTTAATCTGAGCTGAATCCAACAATATAAAGTTTTCGTGGCTACGACTTATATTGCATCCGCAACGAATTTTTAAACAATTTCGCTTTTTAGCCGGTTTTTGGCTAGTTTACACTATTTGCGGCAAATCAGTGCACAATATAGCACAACTTGTCAGAAATTAACTGAAATGGCAAATTGTTTAAAAATTCGTTGCTGGGGCAATTTAACCGTCGCCACAAAACCTTTATATCGTTGGATTCAGCTCAGATTAAAGTTCATGATAATGTTATTTTTACCCACTTTTGCTGGATTCGCATTGTCGAAATTTTGGGTCAAAAAGTGGTATTTTTCGAAAAAACTCGATTTTCAAATTTTGAAAAACCACATCACACGAAAGCTGACACGTAAGCGGTCCTGAAAATCCAATTAAAAAAGTTTTGCATCGAGTGAGTCGGGAGTAATGGCAAGTCAAAGTGGGAAAAGCGGCAAAGATCAAAGGATTTTGAAAATCGAAAAAATTGAATAACTATCGCAATTTTTGACGAAATCAGCTGATATTCGGGATTCAATATTTCCACCGAATGGCTAGTTCCTGGTTTCAACTGATCTTTCAAAACATAAAATATCGGCTTCTTTTGATGAATTTTAATTTTTTAAATTTTTTTCAACCAAAAGAAAGTTCATGCCATGACGGTTCAGAAAATATATACATTGCTGCAGCAAAAATGTACCGGTAGTTCAATATAAACAAAACAATTTCGCTTCCTACATTTTTTGGTCAGGCTTTAGTTGGTTGTTGCAAGCGTCACCTTTCTCTGTTATTAATTTCCATGGTATATCCACGTGCTAACCGTCGGTCCAGCACTCACGTGCGTGCGTGCGTGTGTGTGTGTGTGTGTGTGTGTGTGTGTGTGTGTGTGTGTGTGTGTGTGTGTGTGTGTTCACTGATCTGTGGACGTTTTAACGGTCCATAACAACACTGCTCTTCTTGCTTTTTCCTTTGCCAAAATTTGAGGATGGTGGAAGTCCGGAGCGGACAGCCAGATAGGAGGGAGAGGGGTTTCTGGAAGTGGGGGAGTTTTTTGAAAAGTGAATACTAATTTTTGGTGGTGAGCTAATATTTCAAAATTCGCCGAAGCAGGAGAAATTTTGAAAATTTACCATCAAAACCTTATTTTTCTGGGAGCTTTGGATTCTTGGGGGGAGTTGGTTCGAATCCTGGTGGGGACGACTCAAGTTTAGGGGGACCGAGTACTTGGCATTCAGCCCGCTTAGAAAAGTGTTAGATTTTTGCTTGTCATTGTCTGTTTATATATCAGAATACTTTACCTATCTGTTTACATACCTTAAGAATTCAGATTGTGAAAAATTACAAAGATTTCCTGATTTGTAGAGACAGACTGTTTAGCTGAAGAGAATGTACAACTTGGGAACTGGTAACAATCGTTCAATATATTTAGCTAGCAGTAGTAATCTGAGATGACCTTTTGCTTTAGGTACCTATTTTCCCTGGTGACTCGGATATTGATCAAATTACCAAAATTTTTGAAGTCATGGGATCACCCACAGAAGTGGATTGGCCGGTCAGTTTTGCCTTATCTACATATTGCCCTGGTGTATTTGTATTTTACGATTTTTAAGCTTAACATTTTTAATCTATCAGCTCTTCAAGGTTAAAAAAGCCAGAATTAAATTTATTTAATCAAATAATTCTGGCTGTATTTTGTTCTATGGTTTTGCCGTTTCTTTCTATTTATAGAATATGAAGCACCTTCCTGATTATATTGAGTTCAAGCATTTCCCTGGCACTCCACTAGACCATATCTTCACGGCCGCGGGTCCTGATTTGATGGAACTCATCCGGGCTTGTCTAGCCTATGATCCCTTGAAGCGATGTAATTGTACTCAGGTGCGTATGTGAATTCTTGACGGATTTTTTATTGCTCTTAATCTTCGATCATTCATCTTTTATTTGTTCAAATTTTAGAAGAAATGACACATCCCACTTTAATGCTAGGGAGCTGATTCATGTAAATAGAGTTGTGCCCTGGCCTTGAATCGGGCCACGGGCCGGGTCCGCAGCGGGCCTGTACCGGGCCGGTTCGGGCCCGGTCAACCGCGAAGACCCGGCCGGTCCCGGTGAGTCCCGGTCAAATTTTCATTATGCATATTTCTAATGTTTTTCAAAATTTCTTCACTAGCATGTCCAATTTAAGCTTCCAAGCGTTGTCTAAGTTGTAATAAATAGCACTAACTATTGTTTGGCACTGTTTTTGTATGCCGGGCTTCACCGGGCCGATCGGGCCTACACCGGCCTACCGGGCCTTAGGGGCCGGGCCCGAGCCGGGCCCGGCCCGGCCCGGTTGGTTCAGCAGGCCCGGACCCGGCACGGGAAATTTCTTAACGGCAGAACTCTACATGTAAATATTTTTGAGAGCGGGCTTGATTTATCTGCATTTCGTTTCAGGCTCTGAAAATGTCTTATTTTTATAATCGGCCCTATCCTAGTCTACCTCAGGATTTGCCTCGACTAACTAAGTTTCGGCTGGATAAGGATAAGGCCAGTCGTAAGCGAAGACATGCTGTTGATGATGAAGGTATGTTATTTTTGACCAGGAGCTGTTGACTTTCTTTTTCGTTTACGTTGACCTGTCTTTTTCCTAGTGATGGAAGAACATAGGTCCCCCCAGAAAGCTCCCTCCCCCTTTTATTGCCCCAGGATTCGGATCTCTCAATTCCGGATTCCAAAAGTACCGGGATGAGGGTAAATCTTTGAAAATCAGTTTGATGGAATTCTATGTATTTCTATCTATTCTTTACTCTATTTTATGCTGTTTTTGGCAGTTTTTGGCTTAAGTTTCAGATGAAAATGTAATTTTTTAGTCAGCAGCAGAAACAACTATTTTAAGTATTTGTCTAAAAATTGACCCGCCTACGAATTAAATTTCCCTCCAGAATATCCCTTTCAGAGTCTTTGGCCTAATGTTTTCATGCTGAAATTGTAATATAAAAGTAGCAGTATAAAAGTATTCATATAACTTTTCTTTAAGAAATGCGAAGTAGCGATGTTTTTGGTTGTCTGATTATTCTCTGATTGAGTCCTGCTCACTCGAGATTTTCAGTTTCGGGCCCCATCTTAAAAGTTTTGTGTTTATTTCCAATTACCAACTGCAATAGACAGATATGTATTAACTATTAATCTTGTTTGGCAGAATAACTTTCTGTGTGCCGTAGAAGTGCTTTAAGTTTTTATTTTCACTCCATCTTAGTTACTACAGATATAGGCGGTGAATTGAAATAATCCCAGTTGTAATTTGCAGTCGAGACGTCGATTTGTTATATAGCCAGTTTCAAGGTTCTAGTTCTAATTCAATTTTTATCTACACTAAAAAATAGAATATCTGTCCCGAAACTATTACCCGAAACCGTTCCCTTTCCGTTTTCTTCCGTTACCTGTTTCGGGTGTTGGTCCTCGCACCCTTCGTCAGTCGGGTCCTGTCCTGTCTGCGCCGCAAAATTTCAGGAAATGGGAAGGTCGAGGACAAAGTTATATTACACTGTTTGCTAGAGACTCCAAGTCAATCGTTCTTACTGAAAAGTTAGTGCTAGTCTCTTCTGAAATATCACTACTTGTACAGTGATTAAAATCATTCACGAAACTGCAGAGCTTTTCTCAGTTCCTCTTCTTTTGACTTGTCGTAGGCGGTATTTGCATGTATTGTAATTTTCTGTTGCAGCTCCCAAAACTAAGAAGCACTTGCTTTTCGACTGATTCACGTGCTATATTGACTCTTAATTGGATAGTCGTTTCCATTGGTCACCGGCTGTATTTCTAAGAAGACTGAACTAAATGTTTTACTGTTGAGCATGAACGCTAGTTTGATATGACAAGACAAGTTTTGGTGACGAACATGTTACGCGTTGTGTATTGAATTGTTTACTGACCGTAAATTATGTATAAAGTAAATATTTATGTGCAGTAGCTGAGGTTGACAGTGGTAAGAACTGAGTGTTGTCAGTTTGAGAGCGAGTTGCTCAGTTTATATTAGGAAAAAGGGCATCTGAAGAGAAGTGCGGTAAGAAGCGGAGCAGTATAGATAACCAGTTGGCTTTTGCGATATATTTTCGTTAGAATTGTTCCCATAAGAAATTGGGCCCCCGCTACCAGGCTCGATTAGAAGCTGGGTCCGCTCTTTGGCAGTGGTCACAAGCCCGTGTCCGCTTAATAGGCGTTTGCGGAGTTCTGACTATTCTAGGCCTAAATCTTGTTCACGCTGTCGTGTCCAAAATAAAATTGGGAGTACGGCAGGCCCGAGCCGATAGTGGACGGTCTTTCAGATAATGTTTTAGAATGGTCGGCCCGGCTGAGTGTCTGGCCGTTCGGACGGCCGGCCTAACACAAAGATTTCGGGTTAACACAGAAATTTGACCAGAGAAGCAGATGTCTACTAAACAAATCCAACAAGACTGAATGTGAACTTTTTCCAAATATATAAAGTAAAAACCGATTGTCTTTGGAATGCATACATAATATAAATATTTTGCAACTTCCTAGCTCAGATTGCCTTCGAACACTGAAAAATATGGCTGGTCGGCCGGGGAAGCCGGCCCGTGATGATATTTTTCGGCGAACGCCCGTGGTCGACCACTGTCTCCTGACGATTCCAACCAATTTAGGTAAAACCAGTTTAATTTGACCCGGCCGTTGTAAAACACTACTTTCGGCAAAAACTCTGGCCGGGCCCAGCAAAAGATTATTCGCAACCAACCCTAGGCTCGAAGACCGCTACACGATCCGTGAACAACCTGGGTTTTTTAGGCCAAAAAAGTGGGAGGGAGGTGAATAACATGTGCTAAGAATGCCAAAAATTGCGCGTTTTCTGCATATACTGCTACAACTAAGCTCGAAAGCAAGCTTTAGTACAAAATATACGATTTTTGGCCTAAAATTCCGACGACGCCGGAAAATTTAAATATTTTGACCAAAAATCCTTAAAACTTAGCATTTTCTGGGCACCTTATAGTGAGGGGAAAGCCCAAAAAAGTGGGGGGGGGCGCCCTCCCCACTAAAGAAAGCCCAGAACAACCCTAATTACCGTCTGCTGAGGTTGGATGTCCTTTTTCGAAGACTAAGATATGTTATTGCTCCACACGTAAACTTTATATATATAATATTGTTACCACACTTTAACAAGGGAGGGGGTATAGGGGGGGGGGGGGTACGGGACCCCTCAAAAATTGGAGGTTCGGTACAAGGGCTAGCAAAATCATGGCCAAGGGACAGGGGACAGTGCCAGAAAAGGCAGGTGAAACTAAAAATTAATGGAAATTTTAGCCAAAAATAGCCAAAATTTTTTAAAATTTGGAAAAATTTCCAAAAAATCGCGAAAAACTGCATACTTTGCTTTAAAATGGCTGTAAAACAGCTAATTTATCGCTAATTTCGCTTAAAATTTGCAAATAATCTACTTTTTCAAGGAAATTTTCTGCTTGGACCCTCCCCCCAAATTTGAGATAAGGTACAAGGGCGGGTAAAATTTCACCTAAAACAGGTACAGGACCCCTCAGGCATCGGCACCCTTGTTAATGTATGATTGTTACCTTAACATACGGAATAAATTGTGTTTTATTAGCTATTTAAAAAATGCCTAACAGAGCCCTCCCTTTTAATGCCAGATGAGACCCGTTGAGTTTGGTATTTCTGATACGGGTATAAAGTTTTCGATTAATTTCGTGAACCGAAAGCGATTTGGTTAGACCTGAGCAATTCAAAGTTAAGTAGGTATTGAAATGCATTGCAATCTGTTTCATCAAGAGTACATAACGATAGCGTATGCAACTGGGCAAGCTCTCTGTTATCAGAGCAAAACTATGCCCAGGTCGCTTACGGCTAACCTCCACCCGCAAATTAGTCCCTAGTGGTGTTAACCAGTCGAGTAGAAAACGGCCGGCCGGCCGGCAGCCGCTAATCTGCTGAGGTCTGACACAAAAATGTGTGTACAAAATCTGTAAGGCCTCCAGTGAACTAAAATACGTCGTAACCCCGTATAACTATATATTTTCGGAATCCTTGCAGCGAGACAAACAGTTTTATAAAATTTAAAATTTCAACAATTTTAAAATTTCGATTTTTCCGGGAATTTTTTCGGACCGTTCAAGCTAGTCAGCTAATTCTTTCAGAAAAATTTTCCCATCCGAGGACGCATCGATTGACACAAGAACGAAAAAAATCGGTTGAGAAACAAGCATTTTATTCCAAAAATTAGTTTTTCCATTTTCTTTGATGTTTTTCCACTTTTTGCAGCGTTGACTGGTTAGTACTCGCGGCTCGCTCAACAGAAAATTTTTCGATTAGATTTTCAGGACCGCCTAGGCTTCCGCTTTCACATGATATCCGGTATCGGCTTTATGGATTACTGAAAATTTTGCTATAGGTTTCATGGATTACGGCCCATTTGTGTTGCGGCGTCGTGGATTATGCAAGTTTTCTGTCTGGTCGCAGTGGATTACTGACTGAATTGTTCTGGTTGTTGTGGATTACTGTTGTATGTGGTTTGAGATCTAAGGATTACTGTCCAGATTAGGGTTGTTGTATGGATTATTTACACAGTTTTTGTGGTATAGTTGGATTATTCTTTGATAATAGAGTTGAGGTTAGGATTGTTGTGTGTATTCAGAGATAAACTGTTTTGAGCAATTAGATTTGAGGTTACGGATTGTTAGTGGAATAGAGAAATGCTTTTGAGTAATTTGTTGAAGATAAATTGTTTAGTTGTAAAAAATAAATTAAATGAAGGCTTAGGCTTAGGGTTTGGCTTTGGGTTTGGCTTAGGCTTAGTCTCATTTCTGATACTATTTTACTCCATTTTCATGTAATTAACTTATACGCGTTAGAGTGACGGTTCACCACTACCACTGTCTTTGAAAAAAATTGGCTTAGGCTTAGGCTTGACTTAGTCTCATTTCTGATACTATTTTACCCTATTTGTATATAAATTAACTTGTACGCGTTAGGGTGACGGTTCACCACTACTTGAGTAACTTGTTGAAGATAAATTGTTTAGTTGTGAAAAATAAATTAAATGAAGGCTTGTGAAAAATAAATTAGATGAAGGCTTAGGCTTAGGGTTTGGCTTAGGCTTAGGCTCATGCTCAGGCTTTGGCTTAGGCTTAGGCTTAGGCTGAGGCTGAGGCTTATACGCGTTATACCGTTATATGTTATACTTTATATAACTTTACGCGTTAGGGTGAAGGTTCACAGATCTCTCTAAAGCGTTACTCTGTAATAAAGTTTGTCATACGCAACTTGAAATTAATAATCCATGAATACAAAACCAACACCTACGTCACGTTGTGACGTCATATTGTCAGTACTGTCGGTTTTCGTCCTATACAGTCCTGTAAAATCATTTAGTACACGCCATGGATTACTTATTCCTTCAGTTACAATTAAAAGACGAATTTCAAAAACAAGAAGTACTAATGTAAGAATATTCTTTCATACATCTTAATTAATAATCCATGAATACAAAACCTGATATGTGTGGTATTTCAAATTTTGAAAGTAGATTTTTTGAACAATACCACTTTTTGACCAAAAAGTTTGGCAAAGCAAATTTAGCAAAAGTGAGTAAAAATTACATAATCATAAAGTTCAAGCTGAGCTGAATCCAACGATATAAAGGTTTTGTTGCTACGACCTACATTGCGCCAGCAATGAATTTTTAAACAATATCCCTTATATATTTCAGTTTGAAATTTTTGGTCAAAAAGTGGTATTTTTCAAAAAATCTACTTTCAAAATTTGAAACACCACACATAGACACACATCAGGTCAAAGCGGACGCCTTGGCGGTCCTGAAAACCTAATCGAAAAAATTTTCCGTTGAGCGAGTCGCGCGTATTAACCAGTCAAAGCTGCAAAAAGCGGCAAACATCAAAGAAAATGGAAAAACTAATTTTTGGAATAAAATGCTTATATATTTCTCAACCGATTTTTTTCGTTCTTGTGCCAATCGATGCGTCTTCGGATGGGAAAATTTTTCTGAAAGAATGAGCTGAATAGCTTGAACGGTCCGAAGAAATTCCCCGAAAAACCGATATATATTTTAAAATTTTGAAATTTTAAAAAATCTTTAAATTTTATGAAAATGTTTGTCTCGCTGCAAGGATTCCGAAAATATATGGTTATATGGGGTACGACGTATATTTAGTTCACTGGAGGCCTTACAGATTTTGTACTCACATTTTTGTGCCAGTTTGTTCATTTAGTTTGTTCATTCCTTTTCCTTAACTTTTGCCAGTAACAGTTTTATGTGCTGTTGGTTTCCCTAATAGCCAATGAAGTTTCTGCTTGTTCGGGCGTTTTTAATATAGGTTCATTCATTTTTTGTAGATATCAATTAGTTCATCTCATAACATGCGCTTCTAATGGTTTTGGCTGGTTCAATGAGATGGATATGTATTCAGCTGAACAGTGCATGAGAGAGAAGGTCATTTCAAACTGTTGTCTTTTTAATTTAGGATTCTCATTTTTTGTCGGTTCACTATTATCAAGGTAACTGTCGGCTTTTATAATCATTTTAGGCAGAGTAAGCATTAGCGCAAAGGCTGATGAAAGCGGCTGTTAATGTATTTTTGCCTCAGACGACTGGCATAATTTGAATTTTTGATAGTTTTTGCTAGTCCCGAGAGAAATACATTATGGAAAAGGTGAGAAAGAGAGCAAACACTGACATTTTAACACATTCTCTTTTGAGGACGGCTTTTATAATAATATGTATTTAGGTTGACGCAAAGCAGCTGAAACACTTACATAGCCAGTACCTTCAGGAATTGTTGGTCAAAGAATGATGGGAAAAAGCTGGAGCTTGACGAAAAATTTTTTGGTAATTTGTGTAATTTTTTCTGTAAAATAACGATACTTGCATTCGTTTTGTGTATTAGTATGCGACTGAAAAATGATTGAGTATATATACTTTAATAAAAACTAAGTAGCAACAGTTCTTGAACTTTTACCAAGGTGAAGGTATGGCGAACTGGCAAACTAATTTCAGTCCGTTTGAAATTTATGTGAACAGCTAAAGCTAGCTTCATAAAATACGCAACTTTTTAATATATTACGTAACTTTTTGCACTCATCTAATGAGAATGAACAGCTTTCAGTTTCATGTTGTACACCGCACTGGTGCTTACTTGATATGACTGTAAAAGAGGTAACAAGTTTTGATGTGCTGATTTGATTGCAGTTCATTTTGCTGATAGATACGTTTGAAGCACACTTTAACAAGGGGGGGGTATAGGGGGGTACGGGACCCCTCAAAAATTGGAGATTCGGTTACAAGGGCTAGCAAAATCATGGCCAAGGGACAAGGGACAGTGCCAGAAAAGGCAGGTCAAACTAAAAATTAATGGAGATTTTAGTCAAA
The DNA here is from genome assembly GCA_030248195.1 of Trissonchulus latispiculum. NCBI lineage: Eukaryota > Metazoa > Nematoda > Enoplea > Enoplida > Ironidae > Trissonchulus > Trissonchulus latispiculum. Next base: position 26,640 of record JASAND010019236.1, read on the forward strand.
AATAGTCAAAATTTTTTAAAATTTCGAAAAATTACCAAAAAACTCGCGAAAAACTGCTTGTTTTGCTTTAAAGTGGCTGTAAAACAGCTGATTTCGCTTAAAATTTGCAAATATTGTACTTTTTCAAGAAAATTTTCTGCTTGGACCCTCCCCCCAAATTTGAGATAAGGTACAAGGGCGGGTAAAATTTGACCTAAAACAGGTACAGGACCCCTCAGAAATCGGTACCCTTGTTAATGTATGGTTTGAAGTAGCAAAATTCCAACTGTTTAGAGTCTTTGAATTTCAACTGTACCCTCTCCCCTATGATTTCCCTGTTGATCTCGAGGATTTTGAACTCGCTCGTCCCTGTTTCACTTTTGGCTGGTCCCCATCTAACATGTAGTATGCTCCTTAATTTATTAACAGTCATCTAGTCATACAGCATTATGTCAGATCCCTGTTTACTGATTAAGACTTACATAGAATAGATTCTGTCTCTTTCTCTGTCTCAGTGGCTTAATAAGTGAATTATCTAAGTGGACAGAGAGAATCATCACGCTGGGAAATGACCCACTGACCACTACTAGTCTTAGGACACACTCTTTAGTTGTCTTATTCTTTTGAGTGGTCGGCAGGCGGTCAGGTATCTGATAAACACTTCCTAGCATGATATCAAGGCTCATTGCGCTTAAAGAGGTATTTAGACCTATACCTGGGTTTCCCCCCCTTCTTCAGCTTTCATTTCATTTTATACCTGCTAATGCAGCCAGCCAGGTAAATTGAGTGTTATGATAAAAGCTTATCACTGAATTGCTGGTTTCTTTCAACTGTCCAATCTCTCTCTCTTTCTACCTAGGCGCCTGTCCTTCTATTACTTCGTTCAAGCGGAACTCTTTGTAGTAGCTGTTTCACACTTTGCTCAAATTATGCATAACTATAGCTTTCCTATATATATAATGTATATACATATATCTATCCTATGCTTTTCGTGTCGCTGACTTTGATCCTATAGTTGGTGGGGTTGGTGCTTACTGCTTAAGTTCTGAATTGGTCAGAGTCGTTAATTGTCGTTTGGTCCAATCTTTGATAAATGGTTAAGAAAATTGAAATGTTGCAAACTGAAAAAAAGAAGTCAAGTAACCTATTATTTACAAATTGCAAAGTTATAATTTTAGTCAAGATTTTTCAAAGTTTTCTGACCGAGTAGATACGATAATCTTTACTCTAGAAATAAGTCGCTTTCGCTCTACTGGAAATTTAATACTGTTTAGGTCAGTTATTTAAGGACAAGAATTTGAGGCATTTCAGGGGAGACTTAAGGTTTTACTCGATAATCCGATTACCTGTTTAGCTTTTATACAAATTATTTAGGGTTATTTACTTTTGTGCTTGTTTCTGGTTATGATTAAACTTATTTGTCTGCTCATCCCAGCTCAGAGAAAATGGGACTTTGGATGTTGTTGCAAAGAATTAGGTTTAGTCAGACTTCTGCAAATTATATACTCACTTGTCCTGTGTCTACATTTTATGGCTACCATGTGGCATGCGCACAGTATAAGCAAATGCATTATCTACTAAAGAATCATTGCAATTTAGTCTTTGCTGAACTATATAGTTTTTGTGGAATGCATGTGGGTAACAGTTCTTGTAGAATATATAAAGTAGTGTTTTTTGTAAAATTACCACCTTTATACTTCAAATGGAATTACAATTTGATGATAATACTATATATGTGTGTGTATATATATATATATATATATATATATATATATATATATATATATATATATATATAGGTACTAATATATAGTGCAGTGATTAATAGATGTGAACAGCAGTATTACCATATTTGGCAACAACCCCTTGATTTGAACCGAAACCGAGCCTTCATGCCATCAGCCTTAGATGTAGCCGAGACTTAATTTTTTTCAGTCTGATGGGGGAGATCGCAGCTCAGCTTTACTTTTTTATTAAAATGAAAGGAGTTTTCAGCAGTAACTGTAAGGTTGCCGGCAGAGTGATGTCGCTTTTACGGTATATACAACAAAATGCAGTTAGCTTTCTATAAAATTTCAAAGAGTCAGCGTCGAATTTATTATAGTTTTGTTCTGTGGCATCTCTTGTTTTTAACGACGACAAAATCGAAAAGGTGAATCGAAAAAACGGCATTGTGTCTGTAAATCGAAAAGTTTTACTATATTTGAACTCGACCAACCAAGCTCGATTGGTCCAGCGTAAAATTTTTGAGCACTGCGGTCGGGTATCAAATTAGAAAGAAACCTTGTGAATTTATACAATTATTCCTGAAAAAATGATTCGAGTTCTTGTAAGCAACACATTTTTCGGGCAACATATTGTAGTAGAAGTTTAGGAATATTTTTAATTGGTCTCGTTCTTTAAGCTGTGAGTGATGCCTGAGTCATAATAGGCAAGCTGTGAACTGAATCTAAATCTGAGCGTCATACACAAAGCCAGAAAGCAATAATATAAACTCTTTGCTGGTGAATTAAACTCTCAAAGGGAACTCTAATGAGTGACAGTTTTTTAATGAATAATTTGTCCCATTTCAAGTAGGGAGGGGCGGGCCCCTCAGTTCAAAGTTATGCGCTTCATTTTGGGAGAAATTGTTGCCCTTTCTCTGTCCATAGTCCCGTTTAGGACGAAACTGACGGACCCACTTCAAACTCTGATCAAAACTCCAGTCAGTGTCACAGGCTAATTCAACTAATTCTTAAGGCCAAAGCAAAGTCTAAAAGGCGAGTCTTTTGACTCGTAAAGCCCTCATCTCCAGGGAAAATTGTTGGTTCATAGATTTTAATTTTACTAAAATGTGAACAGAATCTACCATTTTAGCTTAATGCTTACTATTAGGATTCACTTTAAGTACAGAAAAATGCCATTAGACTGTTCTATTATTGACATGTTTCAGTACTAAAGTAGGTAGTAATATTAGTTTTTAACTTCGATTCCTGTTTTTTCCTTTTTTTGGTTTTTATACAGTACCTGCATTAAAGTAGTCATTTTATGTAATTACACCGAAATCATCAATAGTTCGAGATCGAGTCCGTCGAGTTGATTGCATTTAGTTTGATTTATGGAAATTAAGGTCAATTTAGAGTATTTATTTTTAATATTAGTATGTTTGAAAGAAAATATCCCAAATGCAGTTTTTTTATAAAGTCATGTCCTGTCTGCAGCGAATTTATGATTGTCTGCGTTTTCAAACTCTGAAACGGAGCGTTTTCCTTGTTTCTGGGGTTATTCCTTTCTATCTTATCTTTTAAGCGTTATATTGTAGATTGAAAATGTTTTTTGGAAAATTACTTACATTACTTTATTATATATATTATAGACTTACGTTTGCTTATGTAGGGTCAGAGGCCTTTGTTATTTAACGACGGAGATTAGGTTGAGTCCTCAGTCTGGTGTCATTTTTACTTAGCTTAAAACATACTTTTTACCGAGCCAGTCCTTATTTAAGCTTTCTAGGTGGAACATGAAATGAATTAATAATTAGATTCAAGCTAGAAAACCAAACCTTTAAGGTCAGCCGGCTGTTTTTTCTTGTCAGCCGTAATACAATTATCCCTTTGCAATCAGTTGGTTTTTGTAATAATACGCTGTATATATTATATTCAACTCAGAACATTCTACAATATACTCAAAATTTAATTGTGCCTGTAATAACCATAAGTTGCCAGAAACATTGACGTGGCTTGATCATAACCGGAACGTTTAGGGTATAAGGTTGGATTAAGTGTAACAGGAGAGGTTTTTATTGTCGATTCAGCTACCAAGAAATGTTTCAAGAAACTCTGTTTACTTTTAGGAATCGTTGTCGGGGCTGTCGTGGCTATCACCGGAAAATGTACAATTCAAGCGAGTGCTTCTGCAGAAAATTTTGTAATGTGTAAAACTGTCACTCAAATGTTTTTATGCTAAAATGAAAAATGCGTATCTTAAGAACACAGCCGTCAAAATTGACCGTTACGCGTTACTTTTAGCAATGGCAGTTAGCTGTTTGGGTCTTCCCATAATCCTTCCTATAGCTCCGAAGAAGTACCGAAGAAGCACAATTTGACTGATTGTGCTTCTTCGGCACTTCTTCGGAGCTGTGGGGGGGCTAATGGGAAAGACCCAGCAGTTTTTTATCATTGAATTGGATCTATGTAAAATATGTTTGGGCGTGGCTCTAAATATTTTTAGTAGGTCTGTTAATTTTAATTTGTAGTCGCGGTTCACATCATTTAATAAATTTAGTAACACGACGACATTTTTATTTCATGTTTACACTACTAAACAAGAAATAAAGATTAAAGACTGCTCGCGAAGGCCTGCTCTTGCTGTGGCATAATTGCGAATTTGCGCTGTTCTGATTAATCGGCGCGCGATCTGAAATTTGCTGGCACCTTTTTGCTGATTTCTTTCTTTTTTCAAAACAATTTTCCACAGGTGTGTTATCAGTGTGACAAAATGACACAGTTTGGCAGTGGAAATAACTTATCAAAGGGCAATTAATTTTGCAGTTTATTAATTCACTGCAATGCATCGTTTTGGCATCCACTGTGTTGTAAAGGTTGATACAGTCTGTACAGATGCAGTAGGCAGGAAAAGTTAAGAAGTTTGACAAACTTTTAACAGACAACCGTGAAATCTGAATTCCACTTTTCGACGCCTACTTTACTACAAACATTGTCGTCTTTCATTCTTGCTGTATCTTACTGTTTAATCTATCTAATCTGCTCTTTAGTTTAGGGTAGGTCTGGAGAACTCTTGTAAGGCGTGAAAAATTTTAATTTGGGCTTATTAGAAACAATTATTTAATCGTTTAAGTGAGAGGTTTGTTTGTACAGATGTATAAAGAATTTAAAATGCATTTTCCTAGACCAGAATGAAAGAATGAACGAAGCTAAGTTGTGTCACTACAGTACCTCCGCTCCGAAAAGATAGGAGCTGAGATGATGGGGGATCGAACACCACAACCTTTGGTGATCGAGGTTAACGCTCTAACGACTGAGCCACCCGGGTATAATCGAACTAAGTTTAAGTTTGATTTCGTTCCCAGCCTGTAGTGGTGACATTTTAGAGGACGCTTTAGTGCCAGCCCATATACAGTATTTTTGGTATTCTGAAATGAAAGCTGGAAGTCAGCACTGATATCGTTTTCATTGATTCACGAAGGGATCGAGTCGCGAGGGCTCTGGTGAGTGGCAGCCACGTTTGCGGTCGATATGATTGGCTATCATGAAAACTAAAACTACAACTGTTTGTTACCCGGATTTAAAGTATGCTAGAGATTACACTGTTAGCTTAGCTCGCAATTTTAACTCTGATTAAAAATTCCACTACATTGACCGAACGTTATCTTAAAAATTATGACTGGGTCTTGAATGAGGACTCAGAGTTGACCCTGGTTTAGATCCCAAAGTTGGATCCTTCCGTAAACACTTACATACAAAAGCTTTAAATTTTATGCACTAGCCTTCTTGCTGGTATTCGTGACAACTTTCTTTTGGAATTTCTTTCCGACTTGAGATGTAGTCTCCCTCCTTGCCACTTACTTTATCTTCTCAAAAACCCTAATTGTATCAGGGTTTCCAAGTCAGCACAGCTGAGCCTGGCTAATTTAGACACAGCCTTCTGTTTTCAGTTCAATTCTTTACAGTTTTTGAATAAACCTTAGATGTAAGCACTTTCTTAGTTTAGATGTTTCTTCGGTAGGTGAAAACGTTATTAGGTGTAGCATTTGGAATACTTGTACTTAATGTTCTGCAATTACACGACGTGCTATTTCCGCAAAAAAGAGGTTAATGTCTACAAAGAATAGCACTTAGGGAAAGAGGAATTAGCATTTAATTTCTTTCTTTGCATCTTCTGGTTTAAAAAGTTTGATTAAACCTTGGTTTAGTTTGAAAGTTTTATGATTTTCCAGAAATGTAACTTTTAGTAGCGAAATGACTGGTAGGTAGGCAATTGTTGTAGTAAACTTTGATTACAGTTTCAGCCTATAGAATTATTCCATAAAACTTTAAATGAAACTTTTCACCGGTTGATTGAGTCATAATTTAGGCTATTTCAAGTTTACGATCTTCCACTCAAACTCCCTGTTACTTTAAACTACGTATGTTTCTGCCTCTTGGTATTAGTTCAGCCTCAAAGTTGAATATGATGAGCATTTAGTGTTGTAAAATCCTACAAACGTATTGTTTTGTAGAAGTTTGCCGGGAGGCAAGTTTCAATTATTTTAACTGTTTTTTGAGATGTCGTAAACATTTTGGCGAAACGGTTGAGCACTTATTTGTCTGTTCTGTAAATTTTTTAGACTAAGCATCTTGTAATTGGAGTCTTACGGTTAATTTTTCTGGTACGTGTTATCTGTCCAGGGTTTCTATTCTTGTTACTTGGATTGTATTCTTCCCAAATTTAGCAAAAGCTGAAAGTCTGTTGTGACAGACATGTTCGGAAAAGAGAGAATCCTGAAAGCTGAATAAATATTAAAGACATGGTATTCCACCAGCAACCTATTGGCGTAACCAGGGTTTTGAAAAGTAGGGGGTCCAACCCGAAAAGGGGTTGGACATAAATTGTTCTCAAAAAATTGTCAAATTTGCCCGGCCATAACAGCTAAAATGTTAAAAAATTTCTGAAAGGGTGAGTTCGGACTTTCTGTAGCCCCTCTGGATACGCTCCCGCAGCAACCGAACAGCTTTGGCATATGTAATAGCTTCATGTCTGCAGAAAAGTGTAAATAATTTTCTTGCAGTTTAAGCTAAAACTTTTGAATTTCGTCATTATTTTATTACTGGCTTCAAAAAGTCCAGCTCGGCTGAGGTTTGAGATACTCGTTCTCCGATGCAGCCGGCGGGGTCCGATCCCTGGAGTTCACCAAAGTTATTGGGGATGGGGATGTTATAGCAACTTTTGTTTGTTTTCGTTAAGCCTATTGGGAAGTGCCATATGCCTTTCAAAGAAAGTGAAGTTTTGAGCTCCGGAAAGTTTATATATTTCTTGGGATTTGAGACTTTCTATTCGCGCACTGTGCAACTTATCGATGGATGTTTTGATTTATTCAGAACCAACCAGACCTTTTTGTGTAAAACTTAACCTATTCGATTGAACTAAAATTAGAATTGGTCGAAGAAAAATCGTTTAGAACAGCGTTTAGTTGACAATGTCTTGCTGGAATTTTCAGTGTCCAAAGGAACAGACAAAATATTTACTCTTCTTTAGCCTAGAAGGGGTGCTGTTTCACAGGCAAAGTTGTCCAAGTATCAATGTTAATTTTGATAAACTAGTCATGTGGTCCCCTTATGACAACCGCATTTATTAGAATGTCAAAATGTGAAAGAGAGAACTTTATTTCCAAAATTTTCAATATTAAAATTTCAACTCCCTTTTCCCTCCGCTGAACAGTTGTTGGGTTCCTGTCGTCAAGATTTCATAACTAACATGATACATTAAAAATTCATATCTCTTAGGTTTATGTTAGAGTCTAGCCACATTTAATGCTGAGATTTTATTTTCTGAATTAATGGATTAACAGAGAGCAAATTGCTTGGAAGTGGATTAAGAAGTAGGAGTATCAAAATTTACTGAGGTATTAGAGTTGTTGTCTACTTAAACGTAGTGCGTAAATACAAACATTATTTTCTGTAGCAAGATGTGTATGGCTTCCCTCCTCATCTTTTACTGCAGTGGCTAATTTCCACATAATTTCGATTTAATTTGTTTAATTTAACTTAATTTGTTAATTTTCACAATTTTTTTTTGTAAAAAAACAGTCAAAATGACAATTTTAGTGGTTATTGAAAATTCGTTAAAATTTGCTTACAATTTTGAAATCTTTGAATGACTTCCCTTCTCCCCGAGGGGCCCTATTTGTGTGCACTCGTTTTTGTCGATCTGCTGGGGTCTCTCGGCACCCCTTCTCCCAATCCCCCACACAACCCAAACTCATGGCTATAAAGCGTGTCACAAGCACTTACGTGTGCAAAGTTTGTGGATTTAATTTAAGGTTTCATTCGGAGTGATATTGTTTTGAGGAAGATTTAAAAATATTTTTTGCCTCGTTGCTAGTTTCTCCTATTAATGTGAGGATCGCTCCTAGGATCAGCTTAGCTGACCACGTAATAGAACGTGTTCTCAAAAGACGCTCTGGATCCGACGCTCTAAGTAAAAATAGTATATAAATACTGGTCGTCTCGCCAAGCATTTTTCCTAAACCAGGCAGCTCCAGCTAAACTCAAGAGAAGTTTTCGTTTGAGTGATTACTCGAGAGAATTATTTGCAACTGAGTCTTCAAATCCTTGAGGCATTTTTACAAATTATGAACAAAGTTTTAATTAATTGTGCGATTTTGCTCGGTCAGTAGTTTGAATTGGGAAGTTTCTGGCGTAATTTTGATTGGTTTTGAAGTTTCTAACAAGCAGCAACGAATCATGAAAGTGTGGCAAAGTTTCTACTCGAACTTTAAGGTTTATGGGTGTCAAAAATTTTAATTAATACCAGGGTTTGACCTTTAGTAGCCTTGAGGTGAGAAGACGTGATGAATAGGTAGCGGTGCATAAAAACGTTTCTTTCATTTGACTTTACGGAGTTTATGAATTCAACAATAATATCTTTGCAATCTCAGTGCAAAATTTGATAAGGTCATTAATTGCCCAGAACTGTGGATAATCAAATTGCAGTCTGAAGTTTCCAAAATGTGTTCATTTCGATTGTGAAGTATGAATAATGCTCAATTGGGATGAAACTAAGGTCAATTGCAGCAAACAAGATGAACTGTCTCCTATTGAAACCGTACATACTATCCGTATCATGGAAAACTTGAGACAGTATTATAATTTATGAATTTATTAACATCAACTTTTCTTCAAATTAAAATTACCTTCGGGTGATATTTCGCTTGGTTGTTATCAGTCTGTCACTGAAACTATTCATTTTAGCGGTCAATTTGACCGCCTCTAGTTACTACTATTTTGTGAACACCAAATCGGTGTGCCGTCTTATGATACCTAAAATTTTATTCACCTATAATTGGGAATCCCGGTTTTAATTTTCCAACATTAAGCTTATCAAATTCGAGCCACGCTGCCAAGTGTCATTAATCGGTATTAAGGCCCTTCTGCAGTTTCGTGTTTCTCTTGCCATTTAACTTAATTACTAGTTAAATACTGGGGTAGCGTAACTTATTATAAGGTTAATAAATTTTGAATGCATGATCCGTAATTTATTGGCCATATGATGCATTCTTTTGCCAAGGTTTTGGATACATTCTGATTACAGATTTCGTTTAATGTGGTAATTGAATGTATTAAGGTACGGTTGCTACCATGCATCAAAAGACGTTTTAAAATTTTGGCACAACTTCAAATTTTATAACTGTGAACTTGAGTGTTGGGATCAGTTGAGCTTTATCCCCCCATCACAACACCTTTTGGACAAATAATATTAAATTGGAGGCTTTTGTGTTAATTGAATGGTTTGTGTTATATAATTGAACGTTTGTGTTGAGCGATTGAACAGTTTTAGAAGCTTAACAGACATAAAATATTGCAAACGTAATTGGGTTCGGATACCCGGGCGGATCCTGGTCCAATTTTTACTGGCATCCGAGTACAGAATATGAAAACACAAAAAACACCTTTCAAAAATGTTAAAATCGTGTTCTAGAGCTAGGTTGCGCACCGTTTATGATGCTTTTGCTGTCATAGCACCGAAAACGGGCAGTAATAGTATGATTTTGATTCAATTCCAAAGATGGATGGATTAAGCTACCTGCTGGAGTCTGGGTTTGGACGGATCCAGAGAGAGTAACCCGGGTCCGGGTCCGGACTGGATCTGAAAATTTAGATCCGGATCATAGGTACTCTGCCTCCGACCGAAGAATTTTGGCCTTAGGTGTGGATCGAGCCCCCAAGTTTTGGCGTTGACACTACTAGTTGATTATATACTTGAATCTTGATTACTCTGTATTCAGTCACTAAATTAAGGCTAAAATTGGTGTCAGTTCTTTCTTAGCTTACCAAGATTTTATCGGGATCTTCTCAGTTATTAAGCTGTCCATTGTTGTCTTCTCTGAAACGATTTGGGGTTTGAGATATCCTGTTTATTTCCTAAATTTCAGACAGTTGTGATGATAAATATATAGCCCATAATTATAACATTATCTAATGCTTTCCAGTCAACCCTAAAAAGGCCAGCCCGCGTTTAGGGTGGACCAATTTGTTGCTTGTTTGGCCTTCAGAACCAGATGTTTCCTCGTCTCTACCTTATTTATATCGTTTGGTGGGGCGGCTACTTTTGTGCGAAATGTTTTGATAAATTGCAAGACTAAACTTGATTGCTATAAATTGTTGTAAACTTATTTGAGCGATTACATGATTTATTTGCTTGATTAGGAAAATTAATAAACACCGTGAAATTTCGGCCCAAAAGGTTTTGGAATGGTGTTACTCGGAGTTGTTTGTTGTTTCGTTTTTAGTTTATTCTAACTGGCGAGGTATTTGTGACGAAATTTTGAGGATAAAGCACTCGTAAATTTTGCAAGCCGTTTCTTTACTAATAGCTGGCTCTATTTATTGGAAATTTGTTCTCAAGGTCATTCGTATTTTATGCATATATATGCACAAATTATTGTGTGCATATAGTGCTAATTGTTTGATTAATTTTATTGATTTATTACTGCTAATCCTTGAACTGGTTTTGAGATTATGTATATTCATTTTTAAAATGATAATAAATTTTTAAAACTGATTATGTGGGCTTTAGCTATATATAATTTGTCAGTAATTCTGGTTTAAATACGTTCATTGCGTATACGATAAAGAGCTTCAGATAATCTGTCTAGTCTAGAGATCGTGCAAACTTTACGTGATCAGAATGTCTGATCCATAAACTTTTCTCTTGAGCTAATTGTGGATGAAATATGATAAGCTTTTTACAAATAAAATAAATTAAAGAAAGTGAGATCACTTGGGACAATTTGGAGTCTGGTACCTGAAAGTGTAAAGGTTTGTATTGGATAATTGTTGACGTCGGATATTGAGGGCCGACATTTTTTAGCTCTAGCCGATGATTGGAATAAATTAGAACTAATGTGATTCTTTACTTTTTGGTTTACATGAACATACGCCACGGTGCAAGTACAGTAAAGCTTGAAGATAAAATTGAACGAGTCTCATTCATGTGTCTTTTGATGGTTGTCACTTTTAAGTTTATTTCGAAAAAGTTGTTTAATGAGTGTCAAGTGTTCAGCCAAGTTTTCGATTTGTCCTTATTCCTCAGGAAAACTGTAATTTATGTGCTTTTCTCGTACATATAAGCTTACAGGCAAACTGTAGTCATAACTTAACATTCTGTACTGCTCTATCTGCTATCGGTGATTAACATACTTTAAAGACTATTTTAGAATATAATTGGATTATCTGTACCTAGCTTTTGAGGATATTTAATTCATAAAAGTGAACTTATACGTAATTATCTATGTATGAATTTCTTGCCTTACACAACGAAAGCAAAGGGTTTTCCGCAATCTTCTACTGTGGTAGAACGCAAGAACGCCTTTCTACTCAAGACTACTAAAGCTCTCTAAATTCCGAGGTGTGAGCCAAAAATATTCCTGAAAGCTTTTTATCTCCCTCATTTTCTAATCATTAGCTCTCCTAATGAAAGTGCTTTTTCGTGCTGATTCTGGAGAGACCTTTTTGCTTTTCTAAGGCTTAATTCCGCTAAAACTGTAAAAGCTGGTAGAAAGTGGACCCGACTGGGGGGGGGGATTTTTTATCCCCAAATTAAATTTACTTCAGCTTATTTCTCGCTTGAGCAGTCATTCCTTGTTTAGGTTAAATTTTTTCCAGCTTTGGTGGAAACTGAATAATTGCAGGACTAAAAAGGCTGCAGTCATGCCCAAATTTAATTAAATAAAGCTTAGAACTGACAAAGTGGTTTTTTAGTCATTAGAAAAATACTTGGATTTTTGTTCAAAATTAATTAAGATTTGTGCAGTTTTTATCTTATTTGCTGTGTTCAAAATGTAATGAGGGTTTTTATTATTGAGACCTAAAAGTTTTGCGGCTTATAAGACTGAACCAAACGAAAGTCTGCTGCCTCTTTCCAGTCTGTATACACTAAACAATTGTCCAAATCGCTCCTAGTAAAGGATAACGAATTGTGGGATCTCTTGCGATCCCCACTCACCAGCCATAACTGCTGATTTTTTGACCAATAACTTTATAATTTTGTGTGGGTCCGTAGCGTACTGGAGGCTCATGAATTCTAAAATTCAAAAATTTTAAAATTTTCTAAAAGGTAAAGTTTATGTCCCGATATTGCGAAAAACTCGCATACAGGGTTTACTGACCGCTGAAGACAAATCTAAATTGAGAATCCGAATTGAGATTCGAAGAATTCTGTCCCTCTTTGACTGACAAAAAACCGGACAGACTCATCAAAATTGAAAAGAGTAGATTCCTTGGCAATTTCAATGAAAATTGTTAATTTTTAAGCGAATTACGTTTAGCCCAAACTTGTTCTCAAAAATTTTTTTTAATTGTCCAATTGGTAATTAATATTTAATGAAGCAGTTCTAAATCTTTGCTAATTTTCAGCAGACTCATATTAATACATAGTCACAGTTATTTCGTGGGTAGGACCTAGGACCTCCGCTAAATCGGGTATATTCCAAACCAAACGGATGCCGTATTGCTTGAAATAATCACTGCGAAGACTTGTTTCAAAAAGGAAAAATTGAGATTAAGAGTTATATTACGCAGTAAGTTTGTTTGGTTTGTCTGAAACTTATAACAATTTTTCTTTAAGCATATCGTTAATTACATCTTAACTGATCTACGTATAAATTTATATCTATACTCTCTCAGAAAAAGTTTTCCTTCCCGACTAGGTGAACCGAAAAGGGTTTTCTGATTTTGACGTTCAAGGCAACAAACTTATTTTGTTCATTTCAGGCATGCGTTAAACGAAGTGCCTTCTTACTGAGATAACGAACTCTTTTCTCAGGAAGTCTACCTCAGAAAGTGATACGCGTATCCTTCCTGCCTGTGCAGATTTTAAGTAAAAAACTTTTCCACTAAATTAGACATCTAGTACCTAAAGCTTCAACTCTTGTGTAAATGCTAATTTTCAATCTCTCAGTGGATGTACTAGGTTGTTTTTCTTTCTTTTGATTTTAGCTAAAACTTTAACGATATTAAAATAAGATTTATAAAAAATGAATTTATAAAAGCGTTTCTTTGACACAACATAACTAACCGGAATAAATTTTAAATTTTGTGTATATGTACGGTAACAATTGGAGTTGCAGTCTAATATAATACCAATTTTTACTCTTTTTGTATATGAAGATGAAATGGCTTCTGATAGCCAATCGAGCTAAAACTTGCTGTGGGTATACGCAGTGTTGTGTATATGTTACGGAACGGACCATGTGTAAAATTGACCCATATGGCGCGTTGCTATATATATTGCGTATTTTCTTTTTTTGAATTTTTCAAATGCTGCAAATTTATATCATTTTTCTAATTTCGGGGACGAGAGGGCTAAACAGCCTGTCTGCTAAATAGTCTGTTTGCTGAAAAACAAGATTTGTCGGTCCCCATTGCGAAATATGTAAAATATATCTAATTGGTATGATTGAAAAATGTTGCTATATTTGATCCTGTGTAGCATGTTTAAAACCATGTCAGTTTGTAGCAAGTTTCAGCTCAAAGGGTTAGGTTTCATAATATGCGTGCAGATGGTAATGGAGAAGGAGGTCTTAATACGAAAAGATTTGAATTGCCGGTGACTAAAAATCTCCTCCCACTTCTCAAATTTCCTGAATTTATCTAAAAACGGACGATGCAGGCATTTTTGATTGGAAACGTTGAATTCCCAGATTAGTATGCTCACGGGACTTTAAGGGGGACGATGCTGAATCAGCTTTGGAACAGCTGAAAGTGATCTCATAAACTTAGCTAGGTTTTTTAAGAATGAAGTCTAAGCAATTTTGTATTTGGATACCTTTTCTGAACATTGGATAGATACTAAAAATGAATATTGATATTTGTCATGCAGTTTCTGGTGAAGAGGTCAAGAAGAATACTTGACAAAACGTGTGTAACAAACAAGAATTTTAAGAGTGTTTGTTTTAGTATTTGCTCTAAGCTGGCTGGAAATTCATTAAGCCGCAGTGTTGCTTTCTCTGAGGGTTATTTGAGTGCCACTTAAGATGCTTGTTTTTAGGCCCGGTAATTGCGTTTGCCGTAGTTTTCCAAACCTCCAGCTATGAAAGAAATTGGAAAAATTTACATTTTCAAATTCCTTTTGCTCCCTTAAACGTCTTTCCGCCCTCAGTTGGACGTGACAAGTTTCAAAAAGTTGTGCAGTTTCGCAATTTTAATGCTCTTTCAGAACATTACTATAGTGTTAATGTGTTTGCTCCAAATTGTAGCCAATTTAGCGCAGTCAAATGTTGGTATAATGAGTTTTATTTCAGATTTTTAACTCGATTGTACACTGGAAAGCAAATTTTTTATTCATTCTGTACAAGGTGAAAGAGCAAAAACTGTAATTTTGTGTCTGTCCCTGTAGGAAAACGTTAGAAACTGAAATTAAAATTTGAAAAATACTTATTATGTAACTGTTGGGTGAACTTGAAACCCAATAAAATTAAGTGTAAATGACAATTTACAATAATTGTTAAACGCCATGTCGTGTTTTTGACACTTTTATTCAAAAGTTTTGCAAAATTATTACACATCAATTATACATATATACCCTTGTGCCTGGTATTCTTCAAACATTTCTTAGTCATCCTGTCTTACTTAACTTTCCGTACAAGGATGTTATGCAATTTTTCGAGTCAAGTTCCAAAACTTTTTCAGTGTTACACTTTTTTGTTGTTATCGGTGACTTGTTCTTGATATTAACACAATGAGTGTAACACATTTCACGCTGATCAATTTAACGTGACAGCTTGTTAATGCAGTGATTGCACCTTTTTTGCCACCAATCCCCGAAATTGCAAGTTTTTGCATTCGTCTAGCCTTAACAATCATGCAGAAAAAATGCTTGTTTGGCCGTTATAAATGGGAGTTAACCAAGTTTCATGACGCAGGGAGGTGTTTTTCTATGGTATTTTCGAATATTTTTCTCACTTTTTGTTTATTTTTTATGTTGTTTGTTAACCAGACTTTAATAAGTGTAACAAGATAAAGGTAGAAGTTGTCGTACACGCTGTTGTTAAATTCATGTCTAGTCTCTGTACCTGAAAATTCATTATAACTGCGACTGCGTCACTGCCAACAAAGTAGAAGCTTTTTCTTTTTTCTTATTTTTATTTGTTAGTAAGCATACTGGGATACCATTTGGGCAATGATTTTTACATTACCCACGGAAACGGTGGAAACAGATTCAATTTCTTCTCGAAACTTCTTCTTTCACCTCGAAATCATTTTCAATTTCCTCACAGATTTTCAACACAAATATATACATATCTACGGCGTTTTAAATTACAGTTTGCACAGTCCTCTAGACCTTGTTTTGCTTTTTATTTCAGAATTTTCATTTCTATATTTATTATTTTAAACGAGAATGATAATTGGACATTTGAAAAGTTTGGAAATTTTTGTGCCACTGTGTCTTGCCTTTTGGCCCTTTCTTGTCCTCAGCTTGAGCATATCTCCTGAAAGCGATCCCTGCTACTACGACAGCGCCTTTCGTGAACCGGATACCGCCAACTGTCTAAAATCCATCAAATCACAGGCCGCCGACACGAATGCCTTCTGGTTCGGTCAGCGATGGAAAAACAGCTGTGGAAATGGTCGGGCCAAATCTTGGGTTAGTTTCCTTCCTGCAGAAATTGTGCCGTGTAATTACATTTGACAAAATGGTTAGCATTTTATGATATTGTTCAGTTATGCTAATAAAAGTTATGTATTTTATCGGACCGGAAAAACTAATAAAAGTTTTGATGATTACGCAGCAACATCTGACAAGAATATTAGGGGGAGCGCGTTAGCGCTCCCCCTAGAATAGGGAAAATTTGACGCAATGTGTATAATCTGGACATTGTTTGGCCTGGGGCCAGCGGAGGAGTGGACCGATCGGGCTCAAACTTGGTGTGTGAAGAGCCTGTGGGCAGGGGTACATGCTGTGAAAATTTCAGCCGGATCGGCCGGGTAGATCTTGAGATATGAAAATTGGCCCCCCGAGCAGGTCGCGTTTCTCCTCTTTTTTTTTCCCCCAGGGGTGCAGGTCGGATGACCCTTCAGAGCCATACTATTTTAGGTTTTTCTTGTACAAAAAGTGCCCCAATTCCGGGGAAATTACTTTCCGCGGTTCCAGGACCCCCCCAGATGGCCCCACCCCCCGGTGGGGACCCCCCAAGTGACCCCCGAAAAAAAACTAAGTCCGAAAATAATTGCACTTCGAAATAGATCGCAGCGAGCGAAGCTGGGCTCTCATATTGGGGTTGTGGCATGGCCCAAGGGTGGAGGTCTCCATTTGAGAGTTTGGCGTTGGTCGGTCATCTGTGGCGCCCTGGCCAGGGGTCAGTAGTTAACGTGTAAAAGGGGGGGTCTGGGCCTACGGAGTAGGCAGCCCTATACATAAGAGCTGCTGGGCTGAGGTTTCGTATTCGAATAGGAACCCCTATATGGTGAATCTAAATGGCCCATTAGTTTCGCTCTAGGACCTATCCATGTGGCTGGGGGGCACCCTGATGGTGGTGGGCCCTACCGTGTCGCAACTCCAACTTTAACCTCTTCTACAGAAATATCTACAGTGAGCAGGTCTCTCTTATTTGGGGTTTGGGGTGGGGTGCGGGAGCACTACAGCATAGGCTATAGTAGGTTTCGCCCGGACCCGTGTGGCGCCCTGGCCAGGGGTCCGGACCGTGGACCATGCCCAAAATGGCCAAAAATCGATTTTTCCAAAAGTGGCCAAGTTTGGTATCAAATGAAAGCCCTTGGTGAGGCGAACATTTTTTGTCATTGGAGGACCCCTCCAAAGTGGCCCCAGCGGCCTGTGGTGCCCTGACCAGGGTCCGGACCGGTCCAAAATGGCCAAAAATCGATTTTTCCAAAAGTGGCCAAGTTTGGTATCAAATGAAAGCCCTTGGTGAGGCGAACATTTTTTGTCATTGGAGGACCCCTCCAAAGTGGCCCCAGCGGCCTGTGGCGCCCTGACCAGGGTCCGGACCGGTCCAAAATCGCCAAAAATCGATTTTTCCAAAAGTGGCCAAGTTTGGTATCAAATGAAAGCCCATGGTGAAGCGAACATTTTTTGTCATTGGAGAACCCCTCCAAAGTGGCCCCAGCGGCCTGTGGCGCCCTGACCAGGGTCCGGACCGGTCCAAAATGGCCAAAAATCGATTTTTCCAAAAGTGGCCAAGTTTGGTATCAAATGAAAGCCCATGGTGAGGCGAACATTTTTTGTCATTGGAGGACCCCTCCAAAGTGGCCCCAGCGGAATGTGGCGCCCTGACCAGGGTCCGGACTGGTCAAAAATCGATGTTTTAAAAAATTTCCAAGTTTGGTATCAAATGAAAGCCCTTGGTGAGGCGAACATTTTTTGTCGTTGGAGGACCCCTCCAAAGTGGCCCCAGCGGCCTGTGGCGCCCTGACCAGGGTCCGGACTGGTCAAAAATCGATTTTTTAAAAATTTCCAAGTTTGGTATCAAATGAAAGCCCTTGGTGAGGCGAACATTTTTTGTCGTTGGAGGACCCCTCTAAAGTGGACCCAGCGGCCTGTGGCGGCCTGGCAAGGGGTCCTAATTGGTCAAAAATCAAAATTTCCAAAAGTTGTCAAATTTGGTTTTAAGTGAAAGCCCTAAATGAGCAGAGCAACGTTTGTCATGTATATAACTGCATATCCAAGGTTACGGTGCTGGATGGCTTTTAAAATAGCCTTCCTGCCTAAGATAACGCACCGTTTAAAAAGTTATGAAGAGGCCATGAACAGTGGCCTTCCTGCCTAAGATAACGCACCGTGTAAAAAGTTCTGAAAAGGCCATGAACAGTGGCCTTCCTGCCTAAGATAACGCACCGTGTAATATGTTCTGAAAAGGCCATGAACAGTGGCCTTCCTGCCTAAGATAACGCACCGTGTAAAAAGTTCTGAAAAGGCCATGAACAGTGGCCTTCCTGCCTAAGATAACGCACCGTGTAAAAAGTTCTGAAAAGGCCATGGACAGCGGCCTTCCTGCCTAAGATAACGCACCGTGTAAAAAGTTCTGAAAAGGCCATGAACAGTGGCCTTCCTGCCTAAGATAACGCACCGTGTAAAAAGTTCTGAAAAGGCCATGAACAGTGGCCTTCCTGCCTAAGGTAACGCACCGTGTAAAAAGTTCTGAAAAGGCCATGAACAGTGGCCTTCCTGCCTAAGATAACGCACCGTGTAAAAAGTTCTGAAAAGGCCATGAACAGTGGCGTAAAAAGTTCTGAAAAGGCCATGAACAGTGGCCTTCCTGCTTAAGATAACGCACCGTGTAAAAAGTTCTGAAAAGCCATGAACAGTGGCCTTCCTGCCTAAGATAAGGCACCGTGTATAAAGTTCTGAAAAGGCTATTAACAGGCATTTTTCCGCTTCAGCAAATACATTCAGTTGAACTAGAACGTTTTCATCCAGCCTGTTTGCCGTAGCTAGCTTTGCTTACATTGTGTATGTATGTATGCAGCTTCTCTGACATGATTTTCTCTGCAGCGGAAAAATAAGCGAAACTAGGGGGGAAAATGCCCTCGACGGGCAACCAACTTGGTAGAATAGGGAAAGACTTGAATGTTAAATACACGGTGCATGGTTGCAACTGAGATTCTGCTGAAGCGGAAAAATGCCGTTTCTCAGCGTCTAAAATGACAGAAACCAGCTGTGTGCGCCGAATAGGGAATCTACTCGGCGACTAAAATGAAAGAAACCAGCTTTGTGCGTCGAATAGGGAATCTACTCGGCGACTAAAATGAAAGAAACCAGCTTTGTCGCCGAATAGGGAATTCCCTCCTTCCGCCCTATTCGCGCGAACTTATCGTCTTTCGGGAGGAAATATATAGGTAATTACTCTGTTAGGAACTGCAAACGTAAGCATTGCGCTCAATATGACATTTCCCGTACCGGTTGCGTGGTGACTAGGGGTGGCGCTAGATTAATTTCTTTTTGAGCTACCTGATCCGTAAATATTTTATGCATACAACCGCTAGCAGGACCAACAGAAAGCAACAATAAGTATATATGCAGTTTAAAGAATTTGTGGTCGACAGTCCTTGTGCTAAAATATATACAATCAATCACATTTCATTTTATATAATGTCTGATTGTATCAATTCTCGGCAAGATCAGCACAGAGCACACCTATATATATATATATATATATATATATATATATATATATATATATATATATATATATATATATATATTTATGCTCTCAATGTTTCTGATAGCACATCGAAGATAGCGTATTTATGTCTGTGAAAACCTTGACTTACGTAAGTGCTTGATAAAAATGTTGTTTTGCATTCTGAAGTAATTCTGCCATTCTGAAGCTCTCTCATTATTCAGCAAAGCAACACATAACAGGCTTCAAAGTTCGCGCGAATAGGGCGGAAGGAGGGAATTCCCTATTCGGCGACAAAGCTGGTTTCTTTCATTTTAGTCGCCGAGTAGATTCCCTATTCGACGCACAAAGCTGGTTTCTTTCATTTTAGTCGCCGAGTAGATTCCCTATTCGGCGCACACAGCTGGTTTCTGTCATTTTAGACGCTGAGAAACGGCATTTTTCCGCTTCAGCAGAATCTCAGTTGCAACCATGCACCGTGTATTTAACATTCAAGTCTTTCCCTATTCTACCAAGTTGGTTGCCCGTCGAGGGCATTTTCCCCCCTAGTCCAAATATACAACGCAACCAAAAAAATTAAAGTTTGGATGAATTATACATTTTATTGAATTTCCGTTTTATTGTTATTTAGATTGATTGCTACAATCCTCAACTGCTTCAGCCTTATCTCAGTCTTGGATCTCGTCTACTCAGTGTTTTAACCTTTGATATTATCTATCTCAGAAATCTCTACATTTATCCCAGAATTTATTTTAAATCTCCACCTGGTTAGTGAACAGTTTTTGGATTTAGTGTATCCGTTGCCAAATTTCAATTTCGGTTGCACTGGTACTTTTCTCATATAGAGCGTTATCTCATTTTAGCCTCCCAGTGAAAAAAATAGGTTAAAAATAGACGAGATAACTAATTGTTGATTTTATTTACCAGATTGTTTTATATCTTCAGGTAGTTACGAAGGATGCGATCATTTGTACAAATTTGATGAAGAGCAAAAGATTAGCGCCTATCCTGGAATGCGTCCAGTTCCCCCGTGGGATGTGCGGAACGAGCCCACAATCACGTGGCCCGGTCTCTCTACCGATGCCGAACACTACTACACTGTGGCCATCATAGATGTGGGCTTTGGAAAGCTACAGTATCTGGTCACAAACTTTCCTCATGCCACTGTTGTAAGAATATGCAACTTCGCATAGGTTTTCTTCTACCTTTCCGAGCGAGTCTTCCCGTCTCTCCATCGGTCATAGCTGGCACGACGCTCACTACGACGTCTGGAGGCTGTAACCACAATGGGAAGCTGAAGCAGCCATTATCTTGGCCTTACGGCTTCAGTGGCAAGCAGACATGTGCAGGAGAGGAAGTTTGGGCGGGGGGTGAACTGGCATCCGAAGTGCGCCAGAAAACCAGATTTTCCGGTTTTTTGCCCAAAAAACCAAAAAATCAGGATGCTGGGGGTGGGGTGGTGAGGTCGAGGTCTGGGGGGAGGGGTGAAACCACCCCCCCCCAACACATGTATGGTTGGAAGCCATCCATTAAGTTCAACGTCATCTTAGCATAGCCTTACAGATTTATCCAAGAAATCTTAAAATTAAATTCCACTGTTTTAATTCAAATTTTAAGAATTTGAAAAGGTAACAAATTCTACGAAAACTGCTATTTTCAGAAGACCTATGTGCTGTTTTTGTCTAATTTAGATTTTATTTTTATTCTAGATGCAAAAAGAGTTTGAGCCATCCATGAATTTTCGTTCTTCACCGAATCCGTCTGTAGTGGTCGTTTTGGCCCAACCTGGTGGAAAATCCTCCTCCATTATGTGGCGAGATTTCATTGACAAGGATGGAATATTTGATTTTTCAAATTTCATTATCTCCAATGCTTTTCAGAGTAGTAAGTGGACAAATTTTTGATCGATTTTCTTTTCTGCTGTGCAAGGCGAACTACTTATTCAAAATATGAAGAAGAGTATGTAAAAACTGATTTTTACTATTTTCTGAACAATTCTTTAATTGAATTCTGCAAATATGTGTGTGTTATTTCATTTTAGGTCTGGTCGGTTTAAATTGGTATCTCAGCGGGACCGATGCTTATTCGATAGATTATCACAAGAAGAATCAATTTGTCGATAACTGTCCGCTGTTGCTCCGAAGAAGTATGTAACCATCAGCTCAGCATAAATTTCTGTCGAAGTCTTTGCTTTACAGTGAATGTAAACCAAAGTGTATGGGTTACTGTAGCTACATTACAACATGCCTTTGGTTTAAATATTTAAACACAGCCATCATCTGTCAACCTATTTTATTTTCGGCTGCGGAACTTTACTGTACTATACATAATACTGTACAGCTCTAAAAAGCAAAAATATTTCGCTTACCACAAAAACTTTATTGTGGTCTACCTATTCTGCTGTTAGTAATAACTTCAAACTGAGCATGTTATGCAATTCTTTTTATGTTAAAAACGCCAATTTAATTTAGATATCAACCATGTTCGTCATCACCGTCTTTCATTTTTACCTCGCAAAGATTTGAGCGACATTGATACGTGGATCAGTGCTTCCTTTGACTCAGCCAGACTGGAATACTCTGCCTGCTGTCAACGTTTCAGTGTGCCGTAGGTTTAGGCTTAATGAGTTATGTGATATCGCTTAAAATAGGACCTGGATTGAATATGTAACAGTAGTCGATGTCAGTATTGTATAATTGAAAACTATCACCCACGTGCGATTACGAGGTATGAATATTTACTACATGGAAATTCACCTTCAGTGATTGGTCTCTTTGCAGTATCGTATTTTTAGTTCGGCGCGGGTAAAGTATATTTCTCCATTTTTTCAGAAAAGCTGAAAAACAATTGGATCCGTTGGGCGACAAAGTCATCGAGCCGGTCTATGCACGGGATCCTCCCACCCTCCGAATGTCCTTCTCTGTCGAAGCCGATCTCTATAGATATCGAAGAACTGGACGAGATTTCCTCTGTACGTGTGCACATTAAATAAAATAAAAAATCTCCCGTCGAAATAAAATTCACGGATATTTTATTTAAAGTTAAGCTTGATGATTATATACATTATTTTCAGTTTGCTTTTGTTCTGTTTCTATTCAGATTGTAGAATAAATAAATAAATTATGAAATTAAATTTAATTTGTAGGATTTAGTTTTGTTCTGAATTTTTTCCTATTTCAGCCCTTCTGGACGAACGATTTTTCACGATTCTTATGGTCAACGCTGGACCAATGGATGTGGAAAGTGGGTCTCCCAGATTTCCGTTTGCTCACTGGTTGATCATCAATGCTCCCAAGAGATCCCTGGAAGACTTCAAGGACGGAATTGAGGGAACCACGGTTCTGAGCTATCGCAGTCCCCTTCCCGAAGACTTCCGACCTCAACAGTACTACATCCTGCTGATGGAGCAGGAAAAGGAGATACGTGGATATGATTCGGAAAAATTTAGTCCCAAAAATTGCACACGAGCCAATGCAGGAAGGTAAACGGTAAATTTAATATGAATAAGATAGGAATATTTTACTCTGATCTTTGCTAAACTCAATTAAACTTAACTTAGCTAAATAATTTTATGTAGCAGTGCAACTAATTGTCACCAGAATTAGTGAAGGTTTACCCGTTTGCGGAAGAACTCTACTTTGCTTTACTTTGCTCTACTCTACTCTATTCTACTCTTTTCGATACAAACATACATTAGGTAGGTACCCTTGGTATGTAGCTGAAGTAAGAACTTAGAACATGATCCTGTTTTTATGCTTTGCAAATTTCAGTGTGAACAATCAATTTTACATTCTTACACTCTTTAATTAAGTATTGCAATCCATCCATACTATCTTCTCTTTCAGGTGCTATTTTGATGTTCAGACCCTGATGGCTCGTTATGGGCTGAAGTTGAGAGGACTGACCTGGTTCTTTTCTGCTCAAGACTCTTTTGTACTGTTTGAGCGGCTGCGCTGGGGCGCACCGCCCCATCCCACCTGTCGGCGCTTCCTCCCGAAATACCATGAAAAGAACTGTACGGACGATAAAGACTCGGGGGAGGAGAAGCTGGAGAAATCTCAGGGCCTCGTGTTACGGTCCGTTACAACGAACAGTACACCGGCTACGGTCTACCTCTTAACAACATTAAGTCTATGCTTAACCCTTAGACGCCTATGTCATTGGTTGTTGCTTGGCGACAGATAGTACAGTTAACAGCCTGATCTATCTTCCTAAAAATGTGCCGAAGCTTTAATCTGATCTGCCAACGCGGCAAATCGTCACTGATCACAGGACAAGAAGAAATTTTCGTGTCGATCGTGAAGAAGTTCCTCTGGACTAGTAAAAACGTGAAACTTGCGCAAACGCAAAACTGTGAATTTTGCTACCGTTTGGGTGCTTTTTTCTTGTGATTCTAACATCGGAATTTATTGGTGAAATAAAGCGAAATATGTAAATATGTAAATGTTCATTTTGATGTTCTCTTTTGCTCACTGTTATAGAGTTCATTCTTAAACTTACATAATCATTCTTAAACTTTATTGATTTGTAAAAGTTATGAATGAACATTAAGTTACCCTAAATGCTACATAGTGAACTGGAGTGACTACTTCAACACAAAAGCTGAATTTTGTAACATCCGATCACTATCTGATTATCGTGCGTAGAGTACAAAACTCAATATTTCATTTTAAACTTTAAGCTTCAGATGCCACAAGAACAAACAGCGTTTAACACAAATTCTGCTTTTGTATTTTAAGTTTTAGAATAAAGAAAATTAACTTTTCTTTGATTTTCCTGATTTTAATGTCTGGTACCTTTAATTGTTGGGAGTATGAATAGGCGCGAGAGCATTCAAACAGTATCAGATCAACAAGAATTTTGTTTGTGGAATGTGGGCGTCTGTTATGTATAAAGGTCCAATCTTTGAGATAGAACTGAATGGAAATTAATTATTTAAATGATACTGAATTGGTACACTTATAATATTTCCTCCGTTTATTTCGCGTGGTGTTAAGAATATTCTTCATATCAACGTGCCAGATACTAGATTAGTGAACGTTTTTTCATGATTCACTAAAAGACCGATTCCACGTAAATCCGGTAAAAATCATTACTTTCAGTTAGCCGAATCCTATTCACACTTTACTAGCTATATTATTGAATGACTCAAAGTTGTATATAATATGTGGACATTATTATACGGCCTACATAGTACCAAGAGTACATAATAGATAAGAGTAAGAAACTCTTACGCTAGCATGTACAAATTATGTAAGGTATGCTCGGTTCATTAACTCGGGACCCCCCCCCCGAAACTTCCGGGGGGGGGGGTCCCACTTTGCACTAACTACACGCTTTCATATAAGCGTGTGTCTGCTCGCTGATTGGCCCGTTAGCCTTAAGGCTTATTGTAGGCAATTTATTAGTTATTTTAATTAATTAATTATAACTTTAATCAGGTAAATGCAATTAAAAAACTAATTCGACAACTTTGTAGCATTTTTTCTGCTCTTTCCAATGATATAAAAACTGTTGCATAATACAAAAATTCGAAGGAATGTAACGTGCAACAATTTTTACATCATTGAAAAGAGCAGAAAAAATGCTACAAAGTTGTCGAATTAGTTTTTTAATTGCATTAACCTGATTAAAGTTATAATTAATTAATTAAAATAACTAATAAATTGCCTACAATAAGCCTTAAGGCTAACGGGCCAATCAGCGAGCAGACACACGCTTATATGAAAGCGTGTAGTTAGTGCAAAGTGGGACCCCCCCGGAAGTTTCGGGGGGGGTCCCGAGTTAATGAACCGAGCATACCTTACATAATTTGTACATGCTAGCGTAAGAGTTTCTTACTCTTATCTATTATCAAGAGTACATAATACATAAGAGTATGACAGCTGGCATACTCTACGTATTATGAGCTCGCTACATCCGATGTGCGCTATCGGCTGACCCCCCCCATAAATCAGACCCCCCTCACCCCGCCCCTATACATGTACGGCGTCCAAACGGGGGGCCGGGCTCGTGCTTGTATATTTTGTACACAGATGTGTAAATCATACGTACTTAAACCCCGTACACAAATTGGGGCCCCGTCAAGTTTAACATGTAAGTATACTAACACAGACCCCGACCCCCCGTTTGGACGCCGTACATGTATAGGGGCGGGGTCAAGGGGGGTCTGATTTATGGGGGGGGTTAGCCGATAGCGTGCAGAGGATGTAGCGAGCTCATAATACATAGCGTATGACGCTTGTCATACTCTTATGTATTATGTACTCTTGCTATTATGTACTCTTGATAGTACATAGGCATGTTTCGGCAGTGCACTACTACGTATAATCAGGTTTGCAGATACTCTCCCGGACAATCTCCGATTTCATAATGCAAGAAAGATATTTTTGATGAGATTTCATATCAAAATGTAACTTAAGGTTATCGTTTAAATGTATTTGAGATTTTGATTTTCTAGAATATTCTTACCGTATTTCAGAACTCAGAAGGAGTGTATATAATTTGGCAAATTGGCAAACTGGAAAAGGTTTTCGCAGGACTTCGGTAATATCATCTGATAAAATACAAGCTGGGGGATCTTTTTTGAACTTCTCTACTGTCTAATCTGTTGCTAATACAAACTCAACTAACCATGCATGCTTGTAGTTATTATACATATACCATATACGGTCAGTCTAAGCTTCGAAAACTGAAACAGCAGTTAGCCATGTAAGGCAATGCATTCTATCAAATTCAAATGACTACTCAAACCATTAAAGTAATTTATATTGGGTCTGGGCTGGGTGGGTGTAACGCAAGTGGCCGGATGGCGGATTTGCCAGACAGGTTTTCTCGGGTACCTACAGACAGTATGGAAGACATGTAATATGGAAATAAAGTTGAGATCAAATCGAACAAAAGCTATAACGTATATTGTATATCCCTTTATAAACTTCTTCCTTATCGGTTCAATTTCAGCAGTCCTCTGTTGAAACAGTTGAAGGAAGCCGTAGCTGAATTATTTTTCAAAATTACATGTTTTCTGGCATGTCACAAAAAGAACAATAATGATGTTCAGCTTTTTAATTAGTCGCAGCAATAAGTCTTCTGATCTATTCGTCATTAAAACTCATAAAATCAGCATTTGGGAAAACGTGACAGGTTTATTAGTGCCTGGATCTAGAATTTCTTTTATCAACTCTCAGTCGAAGCTTTGGTTCACACTAGACTAAAGTATTCCGCATGTCTACTGCCTTCTGTCTCATCGGCATCATTATTGTCATCGGCATTACCTGTGTCAACAAAAAATCCTTGTACCTTAAAAACAAATTTGTTTAATTAGTTGACAATTTTCTGAGTGTGCTGGGGTATAAATGAAGTGCTACACAAGGATACAGTCATTTCGGTTGCTTATTGCTTGTTGTACGTATTATTCTGTTTGTTGAGGGGTCGCAGCGGAATACGAGTTCAAGTTATTTTTAAAAAACTTCCGGTTTAGCAGCTCTGATCCTGATCGTATGGGTAAATAAAAATGTGTCTTGCGATAACTGGCAGCAGCCAATAAAAACCCTTACCCGTTAGTGGACCGATTGAATGCTGCCTATTACCGCATGTAAAGTACGTAGAATTGCGTATAATGCGTGTAATTAGTTATTGTTGATCTCCGCTTATTCTCAGCCAACAAATACGTTCCTACCAACCTACAGCCCGGTCAGCCGGAAACGGCAGGCCTGAAGCGGCCGACCGCTCGATATTCCGGTTGGCCGCCCGACAGAGTGCACCTCTTGGCCGGCCTATCTACGGGCGGCCACCGGTCAACAACACTAATGGGAGCACTGTGAAAAACAACTAGAGTTGTATCCGAACAGGTAAACAATTAAAAGCTGAAAAATTAAATTAATGTAAATTAAATTAAAAGAAAATTTTTATCGTTTTAGGTTACCTAACCTAACCTTGTTTTTCCCAAATCGACCATTTCATCTAGCGTACATAATATGTCTAACCACAAAGAATTTATATCCATTTTCCGAGTAAATTAAGTAATTTTTTACCGCAAAAAACTGTTCTAGTGTTTCACACAACTCAAGCTATTGAAAGTTGACGGTACAACTTTATATATGTTTGCCATTTAAGGTGGTGATTCCCTTTGGTCACATAAAGTTTGCACCATTATTACACATTCATTATTTGGAGTTAAGAAGCCAATTTTATATCAAAATGTAGCTTGACATTTTCTCTTTTAAATGCATACCACGAAACTAATGTTGCTTTTCTAAAATATTTTTAACACATTTTAGAAGAAGTATAATTTTCCAGAATTTTTGCAGACTCAAGTAAATTTTTTCGCGAGACATCGGTTATATCATTCGATCCTCCCTCCATCAAATAGCTGGGGACGATTTTTTATTTATTGTGAAATCGCTCTTCGTTATAGAGAAATAAGCTGAAATGTGTACGCACGCACCCTGTATTTTGCCAACTTTTTCCAAATTTGTCAAGCGATTACTTAGCTAGAAAGCAGCAATCGGGGCAACTAAAAAATCGTCCCTGGGTATATTTGTGCAGAACACATTTGTTCAGTAGCAGCTCTCCAGCTTGCATGGTGAATGCTCCATAATCTTTGGAAAAAATTGGTCGTGTTTTTGCTAAAACTACATTTTTTATGATAGCAGCCTACAGGATGGCAGTTGGAAGACGACCATGCGTCGTATAATTTGTCCCTGGGAGACCTTCAGATCGACGCCCTTAGTTTGATTTTACGGCTTGCGTAGTTCAAGAAATGTTGGATTATTTGATTTCTGCAAAAATGACAAGTTTTCGACGCCAAAACAAGAAAATCGGCTATATCTCACGGTAGAGAAAAGCTAGAAACTTGCTTAAAAAGCAAAAATATGAAGCTCAATGAGATCTTTCAAATGAATATAGTCATAACTGCATAGCAGCTGCCAAACGTTCAGAAATTGGGAAAAACCACTCTGATCAGAAATCTCGAATTTTTGAATCTGGATTGCGCGGAGGACGTTAGAACGCTAAAAGAACTTATTTCTTAAAGTTTCATCAAATTTCATCTTGATTTACGCCGCCAAATAACAATATGTGCCCAAAAGGAATCACCACCTTAAATATAAAGCTTTGCCTGAGATTTGTCTGTCAGTGTCTCTCAAATGGACTGATTGACAGATTGACGTCTCGGTTCTTGTGGCCAAAAGTTTGACTGTTGTTTGGGGTTTGCATCATTTTCATGAATAAAGGGGGTATTTTTTAATAGAGATGTTGGAGTCGTCTCCTAATTTAATTTGTTTAATACAATCTCTTCTTTCCATCAATTTTAAAAGACCAAACATGACTTACTCTTGATATTACCAGTTTGGTGATCCGTTGAATTTATCCAGTTTCTGTCCACGGTTTCTTATTTTATTATATGATGGACTGGGGTGCTAGTGGAGGAATATGGCTAATTTCTAATTAAACATATAGGATAAAATCCTTTAAAGGTTTAAATAAATTATTCTAGACAAAAGCAATAATTTTATTAATTGTAAATTGAACTGCGAATTATGAACTCTTTAGTGATGAAATCAAACGATTTTCCCTCCAAAACGATCATCCATTTACAACTGAGGTATAACTCTATGACTGGTTCATAACTATGATCAAAAGTTAATGAATCAAACTTAAAGATGCCATAAAAGTTTTTATCACATTTTCGGCGCTTTCTGACTGCCTACGCGATAATATGATTAATGAGATCCAGAGATGCCAGGTTTGCACGGAAACAGGTTCAACCATAATCTATCATTTGTAGCCGTTCCAGTTGCGTTCATTTCTTGAGGATGAAAACTTCACTTCACAACAGGTAAAAGTGTCAAAAAATTATCCTATCTCTGAAATTATCTATTTTCAGAAAGTATTTTATAACCTTTTTATCTTTAAGCTATCGTTGCTATGTGTATGACGCATTAAAAATTCAGTTCATGTATAAGGTTTCACTTCCCTTGCGCAGTTCTCGCCCCAACAAGCAGTTGTTACGCAATTTCAATTGTGTTTGCCTCTAAAATATACGTACTCTATTCTGTAGGTTACACTTTAAAACGAGGTGATGGATGGAACCGAATAGCTAGGAGGACCGGGTTGATCTGGAATACCGTTTTTGCCAGAAAAGCATTGGATTACGTTTAGTTGCATTACGTTTAGATCACTGAAATAACGGATGCTAATTGCTAAGCGGAGGTAAACTCGACCGTCATGCTCGTAAAATTGGGTCAATTATTTTTTGGTCAAAGCCGTATTTGGGAATATCATGTATGGCGCAAGATCGAACACAGCAAGATAATGGTGTTTGTAAGCTTTAGTGAAAATTAAGATTCGCGTTGGATTTTGTGGTTGGATTTGCTGCTTCCTTGTTCCAGGACAAGACACATTTCTCAGCAAATAAAGCTAATTTGGAAACCTTTATCCTTGCTTATCCTCTAAGTATAAAATTCTACTCTTCTAAGCAAAGCAAAGATTTCCGTTTGTAAGCTTTCAGTTACTCAAATAATGTTTTCTCAATTAGTCATGTGTTACAAGGCAAAGGCACTAATAGCAAGAGGCAAGAGTTAACATGATCTTATTATAGATTCTCGGTAATAGTGTTGTCCGACCGACCGGACAACAAATTAACCGCCTTGCGGCCGGCCGAATTCGTGTTCAGGCATTATTTGCGTGAACACTTTTGAAAACTTAGTTCAAAAGATATGGGCGCACTTTTGCTATCATAATCGTCAGTACAACCATTTGCGTTGTCAAGCCATTGGCTGGTTGCTCTAGCTAATCAGAACTCGCTGACGCTGATTCGGCTGTTTAGACCAGCCCGTGTCGGGCGCCTAGTCCAAGTCAGCTGGCCTGAAACGGCCGGCTGAAGAAAATGAAAAAGTACAAACGACTCTTGCTACAATAAACGATTAAATCGGGTCGCGATTTTTCGACCATCTCCGGTTTTTCTCATTTTCACATATTTTGTAGTCCTCATGGGTCCGTAAAACAAGATTGGTGCGTTTATTGCAAAACTTTTCCTATCATTCACAATAGTCCTCCAAAGGTGACCCCGACATGTGTTAAACATAGGAAAATGAAAAAGTTAGGAAATTTTTTCTGCTACCAAAGGTTTGAGCGATGTGTACGATAAAATCGGCTACAACTTGCTGGAGACCTAATTGGACTAGGTGAAGTGCTAATATTTATACGAGGTTATTTTCCGTAAGGTCGCTTCTTTTATACGAATTTTCAAAGTCCGGAGAAGTCGATTTTTGCTCAAAATCGCTCTACAACTGTGTAGGTCAGTGGACGTTTTGTCCTATCCTGAACTTATCCTTTGGTGTAGAAACTTCGCGTTTAGATATTAGCACAGCATAGTATTCGAGCTTTAATAAGCATATAATCAATCCCTATCAGACCTTTTCAGTAGCTCACAGTTTTAGTAGCAGAAATTCGATTTTTCCTCAAAAATCGTCAGTTTTCGAAAATTTCATGTTTGCTGGCTCATAAGGCAGACAAATCTTAAGGTATGTCAATAAAATTTGGCATGCTAACAGGCTGGGATAAAACCGACGTGTATGTAAAGTTTCATGCCAATAGCCTGTGTTATCCTCAGGTGACATACTACGATAGCATGGCGGACACCTATGTTGTCATATTTTCAACTTTTTCAAATAAAGCCATATTTTATATCAAATTGAAGCTCTCGATGCCGTGAACATTTTATCTTCTTGCACCACATCTCTAGAAAGCAGTATGAGAAAGTTAGAGCGAGTTAAAGTTTGAAGCAAATGACAGTCGGCATGAGCTTTAACAAATTATCCAAACGCCGTGTCTCGATCTTTGCTTTTCTTGCCACTGTAATTTATGCGTTAATAAACGCATACAGGTAAAGGCTTTAAATTGATGTATCTGTCATGCCGCAGTCTCTTGTCATCCTATGTGTACGCGACTTCGAAGCCCTCAGCGAGACATACTAACGTAAATACTAAATTGTAGGGATTTGAACTGCAATATCTATAGACTGGATTGACCCTGGACTCTAAAAATATGTCTTGTTTTTGGGTACATATATGGGTTTTGGGTTCGTCCCAAAAAAGGACGAAATCGGCGACTATAAAATTTGGTGCCCAGCGACCCCCCCCTTCCTTAAGCGCGTAAGAGAAAGCTTAACTGTGGGAAACTGCACAGGAGGTAGACTACAACTGCTTTTGTAATTCTTAATGACTAGACGGGTTTTAGGTATATAATATTTGGGTAGACAATGAATATTACAAAATTAAAACTATGTCAACTGACAAAAACTATGTCAGTGTGAAATCTGACATAGGTTAGAAGAAAAGATCTTGTCTTCTTAAAAATGTACAGTATATAATTCTTCTAATTTGAAAGGTCTTTTTAGCTTTCATCGACCATAACTTGGTGGAGTACATACCACGTTTACCTGCCAGAAGTATGAAATTTAAATTATCAAAAATTAAACTTTGTTAAAATTTGTTAATCTTGGGAGTTGGGACAGTATCTATATAATTGTAGCAACTTATAATTTATAGCGTTATATAACTTGTACTTCATCACAATTAGTGTATTTTAGGAAGTTTTAATGGTTTATAACATTCAACACAGTAATTAATTCCAAATAGTTTGAGTCAAATTGCAGAACTGTTCACATGATGATTTGGTTAGGAACTGGTTCAAATTCCCAAAACATCCTAAAAAGGCAAAACTTCTACAGAGTTCCATAGTGTAGTCAAAGTACCACAGCAACGCTGATTCGGTCCCGTTGCATTCTAGGCCCATTTCATACGGAAGAAAGCATACAGCTTCTGAAACAAAAATAATTATTTGTATTTAAGTATTTAAATATTAATGTTTAGTTTTACATATATAAATGAAAAAGAAGAAAATCATGTCCCACAGAATATAGCAGCAAATTGTGATGTGATGAAAACGACATAAGAAATTTTTAGAGGGCTTCGGATACTATTGGAATACCATTACATGTAGGGTTGTTCCAGTAGCCCGGGCCCGGGCTTTAGCTCTCATCCGGGTCCGGCCCAGAGCCCAGGCCTCGCTATTATGCCCGGCCTCTATTCAAAGCCCAAAGCCCGCTACCCGGCCCGGCCCTGGGCCCGGAAACCCAGAACTGCCGACAGAACAGAACGCCAGACCTACCGAAACGTGCCGAAACGTACTGTTATAAGCCCGTCCGCATAGGCATACTTCGCTTTGGAAACTTTTGATCAGTCACAGTAAAACCGGGTTTGTTATATATTCCTCAGTCAAACCAGAATTGTTCCAAATCTCACTTGAGCGGTTGCTAACTTTGGAGAGCTTCGAGACAAGTTCTATTTTCAGAAAGCTCTTATGATGCTTTAAACAATTTTTCAAATTTTCAAATTCTCGTTCTCAGACTTGGGTGTTCGGTTTATTGGACGCATTATTTAGAGAATAAACCCGGTCACCCGTCACAAGATTAAAACAAAAAACTTAGTATAATTAGCAGTAAGCGGCAACTGAAAGAAATTCAACGTCCTCCCACGCTTAGAATCGGCCGACTACTCCAGACAGGGCAAGAAAGTCAACCGACAACACAGTATCACAATGGAATAAATGCTTATTGTTTAGTATATAGGAATATATCTATATATGTATATTAGTGGGTTTTATACATCGCTCGCATCAAGAGTACAAAATATATATTATTATATTGCACAACTTCTATATTTTGCCCAGTGAGCCCGGTGGGCTCGGTGCGCACGGTCACAACAACCGGGCCTGGCAGCAGGCCGGATTCTCAGCCAAAGCCGGGACGGGGCCAACAAAAAAATTATCCGGGCCCGGGCCTAAACCCGACCGGCTCGGGGCCCGAAGTCCGCCACACGACCCAGGAACAACCCTAATTATATGTGGCAACTTGGTTGAGTTGTTTTGACAACTCTTACGGGGCCAGGTTTCGGCTAATACTTTGCACTTTCGGGTGATGATCATCACCTTGTGATGACCATATCAGCAAACAGCAACACAAACAACATCTTTCATTAAATGTTGCATTTATATATTACTGTATTTGTCAAGCCTTTAAGGTCTATGCATCGTTTTGCAAATCCTTAGTAAGCTTGTCTGAGAGACGCACACCCGAGTGACGTACCTAAAAGAATAGTCTATCGAGATCTGCCCTATACTCTAGGCTAGGTATTCTGACATAAGTACTGCTAATCCTAGATCTTATCATCAGCAGGAAAGGGCACGAACTGTAGATGCTGAGTTTTTAATAAAATTAGGCAAAATTTTTGATCATTTTTCCTTTTTGCGTCAGCTTAGGTCATTTCTTTACTAAAATTATCTTAAGTTAATCTCTTGTTAAGCTTAAATCTGGAAGTTTCCAAAGTACATAATCAGTTGACGCATCGTGCTTTCAGGATAATAGTGCTAAAGGTAGCTCGAATTTTAGTTATTGTTGAAACTAACTAGCAGAAATTATTGTCTCGTTAATGTATAATTTTGCTTAGTCAGAATTCTACATATGACATTCATAGTTATCCTGTTAGGTCAGGTTCTGTAATAACAGACGTTACAGGTATAGCTAAGGGATTTCGGTTAATTACTCTAATTATCAACTGATCAATTAAGTATGGAGGAATCATGAAGCAAATCATATTTCCTTTGTGTTCATCGCAGTGC
This sequence comes from Trissonchulus latispiculum, assembly GCA_030248195.1. Classification (NCBI taxonomy): domain Eukaryota; kingdom Metazoa; phylum Nematoda; class Enoplea; order Enoplida; family Ironidae; genus Trissonchulus; species Trissonchulus latispiculum. The sequence continues at coordinate 60,634 of JASAND010019236.1, forward strand.
AGGCAGCACTGTGTTAAATTTTCTCAGTGAAATTGTGATTCTCGAGAAGCTGTGTTTAGAGTTTGCTAAAGCTTTAGATTTGAATCTGTGCGTTTCAAGAATTTTAGGACTTGAAACTCGATGAAATTTTTGTAAGCGTAGGCTAAGATTTTTCGGTTCCTGTGTGACTAAGTTCTATAGTTTCTGCAGTCTGGGAAGTATCAATTTTTCGAAAAAGTACTCCCAGCAGACTTCATTTATTAGAATTTTAATGCTTTGAAGCAGTCAACAATTCTGCACAAATTTAAGCTTCTATAATCACGAGTTTTCTAGTTTTCAATATAAATTGTGATTACTAACACGCAATGATGTGTTTTTAGCATCCCTATTCTTTTGGGTACTTTGCCATATATCCTTTATAACTGCCTTGTCTTATTCGGTAGGACGTTTTAAATTAAGGGAATTAAAACACCAGAAAATAAAGAAACAGAAATAAGAAACATAAATAAAATAACTTTTTACTATTTATAAGAAAAAACATCTATGCAAAGCCCTACCACTTACCAGGTTAGAGTCCCTCCAAAAAGGTGAAAAATAAACAGGCAAGCTTTTGAGCGATAAGCTAACTAAGCTAAGTTCTTGTAGTCGTTCATTTCCGCTGTTCACTCCGCAACCGCATTCTTTTGAAATTTACATTTACAAATAAGTAAACCATCATAAATTTTTGAGTTTGTACTTAGCTTACTACAGGCATTTACTGTCTCCACGAGACAGCATTGAGTGATATTTGAAACAGTCATAAACCATCAACAATATCAAATCATAAGGGAATACCTTTTCCTCCTAATTAATAGAAGTTGTTAACATGCTATTTGATTTGGATATAATTAGCTTCCTTGTTTGGTTCAGTTCATCTCAAGAGTCAAACGTTACGCTCAGCTAAAGTTTTACCATGATGGGTTTTGTTCAGTTTCATGTTTTTAGTTCTGATTCAGGTTGAATACCATAAACCAAATTGGAAAACCTGAAAACATAATTTGAAACGTGTTCAAGCGGAGCGGACTCATAATCAAATTTTGTTTGAGAAGACTATTGTCAAAATGACTATTGTCTAATAATAGCATTCAATAGAACGCCCTCATTGACGCTGCTTATGTCATTGGCATCATTGTACTAAAGCCTTGACGTAGAACCTGGTTCGTTTTTACCAAGAATTCTAAGTTAAGTTAAGTTAAGTAAGGTAAGAATCCTTTGTCTACGGCTATAGCAATTAATAATTGTTAATTAATAATTAAAATAGAGTCAGATCCAGATGCATAAATCCCCCAAAGTTGGCATATTCTATTTTTCAGATAAGAGTAATGGCTTGCTAGCGTATTGGCTAACTTGGGCCCATGCCAAGAAAAAGTCACTTTTCCTGTGTTCTGATCTACTAATTGTTTCTCTTGGAAATTTTATTTTCATGGGGGGTCTGGGGTTCTTAGTTTTTCGAAGAGATTTGATTCGTAACTATAAATACAGCCTGGTCTTAATTTGTTGATGGTTTTTCTTAGGGTTCTTGGGGGCTCTTAGAACTAATTGATTCATTTTTTGATGGGGGTTCTTGGGGTTCTGGGGTTCACAACTTTTCAGAGCTTTGATCCCTAACTTATAGGCTCTGGAGGTGTTGTGGTTTTAATTTTTTTAGAAATTGCATTCTTAACTGTGTTACTCATAAAGCACATCTCGGTCTAGCACTTTAGTCTTCAAACGAAAACTTATGTTGACTAAGAATTTTCCGGTATGAACTACATGTATGTGAGAAGACAAGACAGAAGGACACCCCCCCCCCCCAGTAGACTTTGATGTATCTGATAGAATAGATAGTAAACATATACAGTCATAATCGTACTAGATAGAATCGCAGTAAAAATTGAGAATTTCTATGTTTTCTGGTGGGAGTTCGGGCTGTACTTATCTCTTGACATGGGCCGAAAACTTTGTAGCTTATTTCGACAAGAATTGCGCAATTACATTACTTAGCAATGTTTTACAATTTTAGGTGGTATATTACCAATTTATTCTGTAATTCTGAGATGCTGAAACGTGCAATAACTGGAAGTCACATGCTATGGATGTGTTTAACTTTCGTCATTCTTAGTGACCTGGCCTCTGCTCAGTATATTCGTGAATGGAAGTGGTGGTCCAACGCCAAATACCCGATCAGAGTCAACAAGAATGTTGGCGTTCGAAGTCAGTCACCGAAGAGGGCTTTCGTCCTAAGGCCGGTCAATGAAGTACTGAGAATGCAGTATCCAAATCCGTGGCTTCAGTAAATTTTTTCCGTTTGATTGTAACGATTATCTATGTATTTTAGTTAATAAAAATTTCAAGGATATAGCAACTGAGAATCAGCCTGTGGTAAAGCTTTGAATTTGGAAATTAAAATTTACTGCCAAAACTGATCTGCTAAGACTGGAGGTTTTATTTTTTACTTCCTTAGTACATTATAAAATATTCAAGATATAGCTAACTGTCTGTACTAATTCATTAATAATGTTTAATTAGCTATGTAGTTAGATAAACTGATTGGCTTTCTTACAAACAATCAGGTCCAAACATATTTACTAAATATATATATATATATATATATATATATATATATATATATATATATATATATATGAATAATATTAATTAAGAATCTATATGTGCTTTAGCCTTGTTCCATAACGTTGACGTAATTAATCAGTAGTTTCTATATTAATCAGATTAGAAAGTCATAGGCCGATATTCTGTTTGCCTAGATATCAGGATTTACTATTTACTCTAACAAACGAAGATAATATCTAGTTAAAAATAGTGCTATCCTGAAGATCTGGGAGGAAAACAGTCTTAGAATGTATTGAAGAACTGAGAAAAACATTCGTTAACATTAATACGAATGGAATAGTCTTGTTGAGTGACCGGTCGGAATTTTTGTCAGCCGGCCGTTTCCTAAAACCGGCCCAATCGGCCAACGACGGCTAGAAGGCAACAAGGCTGTACACATGGGTGAAAAAACAGGGAAAACGGGTATAAAGGCTCATTTACAGAGGAAACTAGTAAACCGCTGAAATATAGGATTGGCCAGCGGCGGCAGGCATGCCGTTTTCCACCGGTCGACAAAACTAGAATAGCGTAATCGAACTAAAAGAATAGGAAAAGATCCTCCAAACCTGTACATTCTAAGTTTTGAGAATGAAAACGTGCCAAAATGCGACCTCAAATGATGACTGCCTTCAACTACTTACAAAGCTCCTGTAAATCGAATGCTTGGATATCGATTTGCCGACCAACGAAGAATTGGAAAGGGTATTGGTAAGAAGCGTAAGGGTATTGGTAAAGGAAAGATTAAAATTTTCAAACATTTTCAGAAAGATATTGTCCTGATTACCTTTTCTAAGACAGCAAACCCCGTTGTGGCAATAGTGGCTTTTAACTGGGCAAGGCTTTTCATCTCGGGCACACGTGACCAATTCCCCATTATAATCGATCAAAGGGTCACCGACGTCACAGGAACCTGAAACAGACCGTAATTGTTTCAACAGCAATCTTGAAGAATAACCAAAATAACCTAATACATCGAAAAATAAGAATATTATGACTAGCTTGACTAAAAATCAAAGCTAGCAACAGAGAACAAATTTTATCCGACTAACGGAAAATTATATTATCGGATTCAATGATCGGGTTTCCTTTATACATTCGGAGAATCGTGGTAGATTTTGTATATTATACACAGTTTATCTATGCCCTGATATTTATTCAATTTTTGACGATTCGTTAATTTATATAATATTGTCAAACTTTCAGCCGATCCTTATTCTCCCTCTTTCCGAAACGGATGTCCGTTTTCCGAGGCTCTAAAAAAGAAAATACCTTTAGCAGTGGGAGTCGTTGAAATTAAAGGATCCGTTTGGGCTGAAGAGGGTTCAACGGATGTGGTCAGTCGTTCAAACCAGAACCCATTCCTGTCCTCCGTTACAGTCGTTGGTGGTACTATTTCCGTGGGGCTGCTGGTATCAACTGTTTCCTTATTAGTAGTGTAGACATCGAAATCAGTATAAGTTGGCGATACTTCAGTTGTAGTGGTTTCCAGTCCCGTTGTTTGCAAAGGCGTTGTTGCTTCTGTCGTTACTGATGCTGTTGTTGTTGTTGTTGTTGTTGTTGTTGTTGTTGTTGTTGTTGTGGTTGTCGTAAAATCGACAGAGGTCGGAGTGGGAGTAGTATTTTCTTCTCCATAAATACTGTCCGTAAATCCGCCTTTACAACAGACATGACTCTGGGTTAGATTATTGTAGAGACAGTCGGCTTCCAGGAAGCACGGCGACTCCGATGGAAGACAGTAGAGAGGTGCGTTGGACGTGGGGTTCCAGAGGGCCCATTGGTCTGCAGGACAACCTACAAATAAAAATGAAATAAAGAAATGAAAAGACCTCTCGGATTTTTGTCCACTTATGCATGGGTATGCAAATTGGAATGAAAAATTCAGATAATATTATTCTATTTAGATAATATTATAACTAAATAAATTGCTATAAATATTTAACATCTGTTAGATGGTGTGCGCTCCTAATATAGTTTGACTTTGCGTATGTTGAAATCCATACATTATTTATTTGTTAGCTTGCTTGTTTGTATTCATCTCGAATGTATACAGGACTATTTAAATTTTCCTCGCAGACTTACTGCTGGAAGCACAGAAGAGGGAGCATTCTTCCTCCGTTCGGAAGTTGTTACCGGCGTCAGAACCACACCTAAAACAAAGCAACATTTTTATTTCTATAAACGACAAGGAGCAACGTTGATCTTACACTTACGTAAACAGTTTAGGTAGATATAGGGTTAATTTTTCGGTAAGAATCTATCTCACTAATTATGTTTATATTTTTATATAAAATCAATTAAGTCATATATCAAGAGTACATAATATAAGAGTAAGAAACTCTTACAGTAGCATGTACAAATCATGCTAGGTAGCCTTAGACCCCCCCCCCCCGAAAGTCTCGGGGGGGAGACACGCTTTCATATAAGCGTGTGTCTGCTCGCTGATTCGCCCATTAGCCTAAGGCTTATGGTAGGTAATTTATTAGTAATTCTTAATTAATTAATTATAACTTTAATACTTTAATTAGGTTAATGCAATTAAAAAACTAATTCGACAACTTTGTAGCATTTTTTCTGCTCTTTCCGGTGATATAAAAATTGTTGCATAATACAAAAATTCGAAGGAATGTAATGTGCAACAATTTTTACATCATTGGAAAGAGCAGAAAAATGCTGCAAAGTTGTCGAATTAGTTTTCCTAATTAAAGTTATAACTAATTAATTAAGAATTACTAATAAATTACCTACCATAAGCCTTAAGCTAATGGGCCAATCAGCGAGCAGACACACGCTTATATGAAAGCGTGTAATTAGTGCTAAGTGGGACCCCCCCCCCCGAGACTTTCGGGGGGGGGGGGGTCCCGACATAACGCACCGAGCATACCTAGCATGATTTGTACATGCTACTGTAAGAGTTTCTTACTCTTATATTATGTTCTCTTGGTCATATGATTATAATTAATGTAGGATAGATAGATTTCCTTTTACATAATTATGCTTTGTAGTAAATGTTACATACCCTGAGAAAGTCATTCGTTCGCATCGTTTGGTGTACATGCTGAAGTAGTATCGACGCTGAGGTCGAGCCATGCAGGGACCAAGACCATAGTTGGGAGCCATACCGCAGACAAATTCTAAATGTCAACATATACCTATATAATTATGTCATCATATGAAAAGCAGGTGAACTATATAAGCCTTGGCAGGAAAAGGCTTAAACATGGAACAAGTAAACTACGAAATAGCTGAAAATATAGGATCTTTTCCAGATCACCCCCCACCACTCAAACTTCTCAAAACTTGACAAAGTTAGCTGAAATTTGGTAAGGGTAGTTTTCGACCATAGTTCAAATATCGCAAAACTTTTCGATTTCGCGAGATTCTATTTTTTTCGAATCACAAGGAGGGCAAGGGTAACCGAAAACTTTTTGTTACCGATTTTGCTGAGAAGTTGCATATATGGGATTTCTGGGTCGCTAAGCAGGAATCTGAAGTCCGTTTTTCATTCAGCTTTTCGCTAGCTCAGCATAAGCTTACAACTTAAGTTTGCAACGTTAGCGTATATCAAGCTAACGAAAAACGGAATCGAAAAACTGACTTCATATTCGTGTTCAGTGACCCAGAAAACTATGCGCAGTGACCCAGAAAACTATGCGCAATGTACAAAGAACTATGCGAAAAATATGCAACTTTGCAGCAAAATCGGCGACAAAAATTTTTCAGTTTCCCATGGTCGCTCTTCGCGAATTGAAAAAATACGAATCTCGCTAAATGGAAAAATTTTGCGATATTAGAACTCAGCGTGGTCGACCCAGCGACCTAAAAAATTATACAAAATGTGCAGAAAACTATGCGAAAAATATGCAACTTTTCAGCAAAATTGGCGACAAAAATTTTCGGTTTCCTTTGGTCGCCCATCGCGAATCGACAAAACTCGAATTCGCGAAATGGAAAATTTTTGCGATAGTTCAACTCAGCGTGGTCGAAAACATACTCATATCAAATTTCAGCTAAACTGGTCAAGTTTTAAGAATTTTGAGTGGTGGGGGTAATTCAGAAAAAACCCAAAATATTGTTAAATCTTCAGGATCGTTTATGTACTGATGTTGGAATTTTTTAAACCAATCCAACTTTTGGAGTAAAATTATGAGGCAAAGGACTAAAGACACGCTAAGTTAGTGTAAGAGATCTCCGATTGTCTACACTTTTCAGCGCAATCTCTCAGCTTGATCTCCTAAATTGATCCTAATTCTTAATTAAATTTAAAATTTCTAAATTAAATTAAATTTTAATTAATTAAATTCCTAATTCTAATTATTTAGCCCATCGTAATTGTTATCAAATTTACCTCTTGAAGGGCAACAGACATATTCATCTTCGCTGAGACTTTGAATTGGACTACATTCATAAGGGTACGGGCAAGAATGGGTGGGGGAGCAGGTTTGAAATTCCAAATTTTTGATCAAAGGTTGAAAACCTTGAAGACAACAATTCCACCAAGTTGAGGAATTAAGAGAGGACCAATCATCTGAAATTCTGGGAACTTCTGGCAATGTTGACTGGATAACTGAAATATCACATCGCAAAATTAATTGATTTCTTGAACTTTAGCATATTGCACAACTTACTGCAAAACAGGAAGGGACAGAATTTGGTAAGAAGAATTTAAAGTCGTTTTATAACCCTTTAGAAACAAGATTTTGGACATAAAACACCATGAATTAAAATTGTTTGCTTTTCCAGATAAATTTTAGAAGTTACCCTTGAGGAATGTAAGAATTACTGCCAACTCCAGTGTCCCCTGCATTTTCAACTGCCACCAACAATTTGTTTCGACAAATTCCAAACTTCATATCATCAAAGAAGCCGCTGTTGACAATAACATAGTAATTTAAATGGGCTGAGCTAACCTTAAGATTAAACATAAACATATCACAGGAAACGACAGTACTTACATCCAGTACGCTTGCTTCCCAACCTTACCAGCGCTGCATTAGACCAAGCGCGCATTAGAAAATAATATTAATGTAATAAACAAAAACATAAATATATCTTGAAAAATTTATTTCAATTTACATAACTGAATAATTAACAATTTAATCAAATATATAATTGTTTTGCTAACGAATTAGTTGCTACTAGCATAAATACAGCTGAATTTCTCTCGTCAAGAGTGTTCAATGATGTGTAACATGATGGGTTGATTTTGCTCAAGATTTTCGTATCTTCTCTGTTTAAAGAACAATGAGGATCAATAGAACTTTGCGCCCCTCCCCAATAAAAGTCGGTCAACTTCAATAACTTAATGCAGGAGATCAGTCGAAGCTTAAAGCTTGATTTAGACATCGCTGGAATGCCTGATATGTGCTCTTTTTAATGGTGTAAAGTTTTGGTAGTCTTTTAAGTAAGCTTAACTTTTAACTGCAGCAAGCAACAGAAAACTGCTTTACAGTATCAAATATCAAATACAGCACATTTCAAGCATTCCAACGATGCATAAATCGTGCTCTAAGCTTTGGTTGATCTCGTGCAATAAGTCATTGAATTTGACCAACTTTTATAGGGGATAAAGTTCAATTGATCCAACAGGGATAATCATAATACTTTAGATTCACTGGTTTGCGCAAGGAATGCATTATATATACTGAGTTACCTACTGAGGTCGGCTGTTTCTATAAAAAGAAAGGGACTATTACACGACATTGGCAGGGGCTATTCTTTCAATTTAGGGGCTATTCTGGACGTGTATTCAGTGATGGCATTTCTCAAAAAATTTACAAGCTACAAGTGGGACTCTAACCCACGCCTTTCGACAAATAAACAGCTAGTCGACCGTTTGCGTGCCTGGACTTCCCACTAAAATTATTAACCCTACTCCAAGCTATACTCCAAAGTTAGCACATGAAACTTAGAAATTCAACTAAAAGAGTTTAGACTACCCAATGACAGGCGGTTCCAAACGTTAACATAAAGATGGCTGTTTTTGCATTGTACTAAACAAAGGTTAAGAGGACAGTAATAAAGAACATCTTGAACAGAAAACAATAAGGGAATGGTACAAACTGTATGGAACGAAGGGGTCGTCATCCAGTCTGCGTTTAGAAGAGTCAACTCGTACAAAGTTTAAAGATGAAGGGTTATGTCAACCCCTCCAGTACTAAGTTCTGTTTATGCTAGGAGGGAGTGAATATTTAAGCAGATACAAGTGCAAACATAACTAGTTGTCGTCATTTTGATGCTATTTGCACAGCGTCCTAAGTGCCAATTTACTCCAACAATTGACTGGGGTGATAATGGGGCTGCAGGGAGGTGTGAGACCCCATTCTTCTCATTCAATGTAGTAGAAAATAGACAAAATTGCTCACTTTTTGCCGAAATATCAAACCTGACCCTGTCATTGGAGACAAGGTTAATGCTGGAGAACTATCTGAACTGACTACAAACTCAAAGATGCTGCCGAGTCGTTATGTCTACAGACTGCAAAAATTGAACCTTATATAATGCCAGTTAATCCTTTCCTGGATAAAAAGTGCTACAAGGAAATTTGACTTAGCGACAGTCAAACGGAAGTTGTGTTATGAAAAAGTGTAATCTGTTGGATAAACTTTGTTAGCTATTTATTGTGTGTAAGCATAATCCCTTCTGCTGCTAAAAATCGTTGTAGCCAAACAGAAGTACGCAACTCAACTGTAGTTATAGGGTGAGCTTGAGGTGTAGTGGAAATATTTTACTAAATTATCTTACGGTTAGAAAAAATTCAACAACCTCAGTTTTGAGTTTTCTTAATCTTGTTTCATTCTCTATCTTAACCGCAACCTTAAGCTTTAAAGCGAAATTGAAGCAGTAAACTGGAAGTTAATTAGAATTGGTATGACGGGGGTATACCTATATGTGTTGCCGGTTAGTTTTGGGCGTTGGCCGGTGCAGCCAATGGCCGGCCAAGTCACGGCAATTGTCACAGAAGGTCGTTGACCGTTGGCCGTTGGCTGTTGGCCGGCCAATGACCGTTGCCGGCCAACGACCAAAGTCCGGAAAAGCCAGTAGGCTTGGCCGACGAAAAATCGGGCAAAAGCCCAACACTATTGTCGGCAACGTAGGCTTAACGTGGTGCTGCAAACGGCTTGTTGGCGGCCAGGTGGCCTTAAATGACAAACCGAAGGCAAGCACAGATTAGCGGTAGCTATCTAGTCAGGTGATTTGGCATCTGCCGGTCGCTGGTGATTCGTCCTCAAACACTACCTCCACGATAACAATTGTGGTTATGTGAAATCTTTTTGGGCTTGACTTTTCAATGGAGGAAATCTCTTCGAATTAATATGCGGATGTCCACAATGCAGCGGAAGCAGGATTTTTCATTTGGTTAATTTGTGTCAATTTACATCCAGATTGTATTCCTGTTTTGGTGCATGTTTTTGTGCAAAGCCAGTAGGTTTGGGGGTTCCCACAAGTTCAAAAACTCTTGCAATTCAAGATAAAACCCAAAGACAAAAGTGTAAATGGATAAATATGATATCTACTCTATCGAATATACATACATTGTGACCAATTACTTCAAAATGCAGTCCTCTCTGAACAATTAGGGTGAGCTCGTTTAGTACGGGCACTTGCTTGGTATGAACACTGGTTTAGATTTTTGAAAATATCGTAGTCAGTGATTGGTCAATCCAAATAATTTTTGCACCAGTAGAAAGAGCGTCTTTGACTTCATCACTATGCCGAGTTTGAGCGCACACGCTTAGGTTGAAACAAGCAGGCCCCAAAAGGGGCAATATTCCTTTGCAGACCTTTTAGTAATCAAAAACAAATGAATTAAGCTATCAATCCCCGGTTTACTGTCCGGTTACTAAACCGGAAATTGCAGGTTCTAAGACGGGTGCAACTCGCTGTAAATTAGACCCCTACCCTAAATCCTATCCTAATCAAACATGAGGCAATGTTGGCGTACAAATGTGTTTAATTAATAAACTTACGATTTATTAGGCATCACAATAAATGGCGCGCAGCCGCTCGACAGATATACAAACACCAGACTGATTAATAGACATAGTTTAGCCAATGATTCATTTCATGACTCATAGCTTCAAGTCATCACTTAAAGATTACTATGATCGGTTGTTAGAAAGTTTGTAGAATCGCAGACCGTAATTGCTAGTTTTTCACAAAGCTGGAGTCAAATTTTTATGCCAGTTGCAAGCGACATCACTTGGTGACTTTCTTTCGGTTTCACTTACGCACTTTCGATCATATTAAACAGAAAAGTTTGACGTCCAAAATATTTGGTAGCCATCGATCACAGCGTTCTTGTTATTGTTATTTTTAACCTCCTTTGCTGAACTTTAACTGCTAAGATTCGGCGAGAGTAGGCCTAAGTCCCACACCTCGTTGGCGAGCCTAAGTCAAGCCAGGCGCAGCAAACGTACGTAACTACCTATTACACCTCTGTGTAGCTCCCAAGCCACACTGGTGTTCTAGAATATGCAACCGTTCAGGTTGCTGACAGCCGAAGACTGCGCGAAGGAAGTCAGTATGACTGCTTAAATAGTGGTTGCAAAACCTAATTTGCATAATCTCACACAAAAACAGGGCGAGACAGCTCCGGAGGATAGTACGCAGCCCTTTTTTCTTTCGCAGCCGGAAATTTTTCTAGACACAGAGCCAGATGCCGCAAAACCGTCAGTCTCGGCTGCTCCGGGCTGCTCCGGGCTGCTCCACTTGGGGTCAAGCTGCCAGTGATGGGACTCGAAATATGGCGCAGGCGTTTCCCCCTAGCCTGTCGGGGACCCCGCGTCCGCGCCGCTGTGCGGGTAACGGTTCCTCGTCTGGTTCAGTGGCAGATCCAGTCTTGCGCCGTGCGGCGGAAGCAGCGGCCAGGTCCTCTAACGAGCCAAAAACTAACACGAATCCACCCCTTACCCAAGATGCTCTCGAGGACAAATTAGTGGCTACGTCAGTCCACCCCCTCTCTATCCCCGCTTTCATTGAATCCCAGGAACTCCGTAACAGGGAGGATTCTGTTCAGTCTTGGACGAAGGCTTCTGAAAGCTTGAAATCTGGAGATTCTCGAGACACGATCACCTTGATTTTGATTCTCCAGCAGTTGTACGATAAAGTACAGGAAATTTACACCAGGGCAAACAAGGCTCGTTTTTTGACTTTGTCATACGTAAAACATCAAGGTTCTTTTCCGGATTCCTCTTCTGGGCCAGCCCTTTCTATTTTGATGTTCGCAGTTCCAAAGGATCCCCTTAGGTTTTCCACTGAAATTGATCCGCTTTGTTTCTATGCTCCTCATCATTGTAAGCATGATCCAAATTTTAAAGTTTTTATGTTTTTGATTCGTCAGATTTACCTGGATACTCCTTCTTGGTCTCTCATCAGATACGGTCTACAGCCTATCCTATACAACACTCCTTTTCCAGTTTTTGCTGTGAGTGCTGTGGAAACGGTTCGGACCCTCTATACTACATTAGGTATTGATGCCAGAAATTCTATTGTTGATTTGGTCCAGCCGATTGATGATGTTACGGAACGCCCTCTGCCTTCAGGTCTTCGTCAACGGACTCCATCTCATCGGAAAGGCCCGCATATCTGGAATACTAAAGCCAATCTATCAAAAGGTGTCGCCTCCTTTCCGACAAAGCCACCATCTCCAGGCACTCGGATGGATAAACCTTTCAAATGGTTTCAAGAAACCTTTTTGCAGTAAGTTCGTCGTTCCTATCTCTCGGAAAATTCCGTCACTCCTCTTCAGGAGAACGCTGTCCTTGACTATGGTTTGGTTCAAATTTGCGATACGTACATGACCATGACTCTCCATCTTTTGACTCTTTATTCTCCTCTCGTGGAACAGGACTATTTGGTGCTTAGGAAAACTCGTGCCTTGTTCAGAAGGGCTTGCAAAAAGCTTTGCGTGAATTGTCTGCCTTGTCTTTCGAGTCAAGTACAGCTATCTCAGACCCACCTTTTGATTCCACAGAAATGGTTTTTCTCAAATTTGAACCAAAAAAGGGAAAAAGCAAAGGTAGTAAGAATTCGGCTTTCCTTCGCCCGGACCTTACGGTCCCCACTGATCAGAATTCTCGAATTCCTGGGGTTCAAGTGCGGGGTTTGCAAATTTTTGTCTCTGCTCCCTTGCGAGTAAATCCCCCCGGTTGTAGCCTCCAAGGCGGAGAAAGTTCCTGGTGCTGCGATTTGCGAAGCGTGTAAAGGAAGCGCTTCAAGCGGAGCAGGATTTCCGGGCGGTTGAGACTCAGGAGGAACCTGAAGGGTTACCGGTTGACTACGAACCGGACGAATCAAATTTAGTTGAATCTTTTGACGTCTCTCCTCAGCGGTCTCTGACTCAGTCTATGGACCTGTCTGCTGGTCGTTTGGTAATTGATGATAGCGCTCGGTATAGGTCACCTCCGAGGTCGGTTGCGGGTTCAGTCGGTTCTGGGCAGTCTCCTCATTTCAGGAATCGCTCCGTTCCCCCGCGTCCCGGCATCACCCTACACTTGGATGACCTATTGGGCATGTATGCAGACTTACCTTCAAAACCGGTTCCTCCGGAGGAAGTTGAGGCGTCGCGCAAATATTTTGAACGACTGGCCGCACGGAGTTCTGGTCCTGCCGTTTCGTCGCCCTCGGAGCAGCCTGCTTTGGGTGAGCTACAACCGGCCTCCGTGACTATTCCGGCGAAAACCACCAAACTTCGAAAAACCGTCAGGCATGAGTACCTCTAGTAGTCAGGAGTCCCTCCCACATTGTTCTCAAAGTGCCTCCGAGCCTTCTGAACCGTCTACTCTAAATTTTCTCTTCTTTCCGGGCATGGGGTACTTCATCGATCGTGGCCCCGGTTCTCCTGGGGTCACGACCTCCAGTTTGTTCCCTACCTCCACTCCGCCTCCGACGACTTCCCTTCCGGTTTCTACACCAATTCGAGCAAAATTTCCACCGCAATCTGCTTCTGTTTCTCAAGCTCCGGCGCGAATGACCCCGGCAGTTCAACACCCAGTGTTTCCTGTGTCTACTGCTCAGGCCCCGGTTCTCCGTCTCCGTCAGGAGGGGTTAACTCCCCCTTCCACCCTCCTCTACACCCCCTGTACCCCTCGATTTTCCACTCCTCAACGGACTACCCCTACAGTCGGCATTGCTCCGGCTTTGGATGTTTCTGTTCAAGTTTCCGGGCACAATAAAACTCTTCGCCATCTGGTTCAAGATTCATTTTTTCAACTTTTGCCCGATACTGGTACGCAAGATCATCTTCTTTCTGTGGAAAAGTACGGGTTATCCCAGCAACAGATTTTCGAAAAATTGGGTAACCGTCCGCCCTGGAAACCGTTGGCGTTTGTTCATGCTATTCTCCAAATTGGCACTTTTCATATGCCTAATTTATTCAAGATTTTTTACCCAGAACCCCCCCCCCCAACCCCCCTCCTCTATTGGAGACGTCGGCTGGAAGTATGTTATCGTTTTTGAATTTAAATCTATCTGGATTGTCAGGGGCGTCGGAAAAGTGCGGCTCCGGGTGCCGGACCCTTGAGGTCTACGCCTGGTCCCGAGCTCCCGTCTGCTTCGGCGGTCCCAGTCTTGGGTGTCGCTGACCTGCGTGGGCCATTCCATCGTCCGGATGTCCAAAACATTTCGGATATTTCTATGCTAGAGCAGCCGGCTATCCAACCTCATGTTCCACCTCCACAGCCTGCTCGCCTGAATCTCCCCCTCCAAATTGCTCCCTATTCTATTCCAACGTTGCTCAGACCTCCTCCGGATAGGATAGTTGTCTGGCCTGAATCGCACTTTATATCTCCTCCCAAATTGGTATTTGACTTGACGGGCCTAGTGCCGGGGTCTCTCCCAACCGAAGGGGTGCCCACAATTGTGGCTGATAGACTCCCGGAGTATATTGTGCAACCTCCGGCGGGTCCTTTCAAGGCAACTAGGATCGATCGGAGCCGAGGTTTTGTTCAGATTCCTCCAGAATTGCAAAAATTCAATGAGTGCCCTCCAAATTTTAGTGACTCTGAGAAACAACTGCCCTGTGGCACTCAGCCCTTTACTGGGCCTCAGAGGATTAATGAACCATTTTGGCAGGCAGTCCACTATTTGATCAAATATTATCCTAATATGGTTCCTTTTCGGATCCACTCAGAGCCATATTGGCAAATTGCTTACCTCCCTGACCTCCAGTCCAAAATTGACGGTTCCTCTTTGAATCCATATTTCATCGCCATTTACAACTTTTGGGATCAAGTTTTTCGCCGAAACGAAATTCCTTTTGCGGTGACTGACGGCGTTTATGACAACTTTCTAAAGTGTATCAACAATCTTTTCGCGAGGGTTGAGGTGCAATGTACCCCTCTGGAGCACAAATTTGTCACTTCGGACGGTACTCTCTACCCTACTTTGGACCGCTATCGTTGGACTGTCCACCTTGACTTTCCTCCGATCTATCGCCGGGTATTCTTGAATTTGACTCTTTTAGATTGGTGGGCCAGGCCTCCAATCTTTGAGCTGCGACCGCAGCTGCAGCTGCGAAAATTTTTCCTTTTGTCAATATCTATCCAACATTTTTGATTGCCCGTGGCCCACCTTGCAAATATGTAAAATTTATTAATAAGATCACGAAGGACCTTGCCTCTTTGGCTGAGGACACAGTTGTTTGGTCTCATTCTCTAAATGAGGTCCACAAGGCCAATAAAATTCGTCAAGTTATCTATTTTAAGGGACCTGGCTCTATTGCCTCAAATATGTGGATTGTTGAGCCCGACCCTCTCTCAAATTCCAAGGACCCAGCCTATGATGCGTGGGGCGAGAATGAGTACGGCACGTATGAACAACTTTATCACTGGCGTAAATTTGAGGATTGGTTTTGGGACCAAGGAACCGGCTCGGATAGTGGCTTCTTTGGAGTGCCCTTTCCAGACCAAATTCATGGCTGAGGAATTTGTGGCAGGATGGATTCCTCCAGAATCTGTCTTGCTCAAAATGTGGCATGCAAAAACTGGGCCGGGATCAGTGATTCGAGCACTTCTGATGCTTGATGTTATTCGGGCAAAAACTGCCTCCTGCCCCCAATTTCGGCGTTGGCTGCATGATACTGGCGTGGCTTTGGGGTTGTGGCTATGATGCTTCGGAGCTCAACGCAATGACACCTGCCGGCCGCCATAAAGTTCTCTGTAAAGGGATTTCGGGTACTGCAGTTAAAAAAGTAACGTATTCGGGAGATTGTATCTGGTACGCCAAGTCAGGTGGCATGTTACTAAAGTAGTCGCGTTAGTTGCAGTAAACGGAACATTGGTTGATTCTCAAGTTTTGTGTTGGAACCTCCTATATATACATACTGGCCGTCTTGGCAACCCGCGCAAACGTGGCATCGAATTCCTCCCATCCCATCACATTCTCAGTGATCCCAAGCCAAAAGGCCAAAATTGGATGGGAAAAATCTGCATGATTGTTCGGCGCGAACTGTTCCCCCAGCTTCCACATGAGCTGTCTGTCCGAGAAGCTGAGCATTACCTCCGGGAGGCGAAGTACCCTGCACCTGTGTAACTGTTTATTTGTGTATGCGACGGGATGGGATATTTGTATGGCCCGTATGCGGTGGGGTATGTTCGGCATATACTAACTTTTGTATGGGGATTTGTTTTGTATTATTTTACATTTGATCTAATAGTCACTCTCGAGATAGAATTTGATTCATTTCCTTTTGAATATGATTTCTTCGTTTTCTTAAAAGTATTATTCTATCTGAATTCTTAACGTTTTCAGTGCTTCAATTAAAAATTTGAGTTCTTTCTTTTCAAGGCGAACGAAATTTTGTGGATTTTCACACATGCTTCATTTTAACCTTGCTTTAGGACTACTCACACTATTTTATCAAAATTTTATCTTTTTAACTTTACTTTTTATTTAAAATATGCAATAGTACTGGGGTTTTCTACCGTCTCGTACCTCGGTGGGTCCGTGGTTGCTCACCGCCCGTGTCCTGCCTATGGCAGGACAAGGGTGGGCGGTCAACCACGGACCGGCAGCTTGGACTCCGTAGCTTTTATTTTTCAATTTCTTTGATTTCGGCGCAGTCTACGGTCGCTGGTTGTCTGGATACTCTCTAGGCAGCAGTAGCCGTAGGCTCGCGCCTCTCCTTCCCTAAATTAATCGGGCCCTTGTGTTGTGTTGTATAGGCCAGCGTGCCTTATATTTGTGTTATTGTGGCCTACGTGCCTTATATATACATTATTTTTCTACTGTAGGCTTCCGTGTCGTATGTTATCCTTTATCTTAAGGTACTGGTTTCCTTTCGGGTATTTTTGACTCATACGGCTTTAATCCTTTACGTAAATGGCTAAAACGTACGACATAACCTATTTCCGTGTTCTTTAACATTCTGGGACCAGTCCCGTATTTTTAGGCCAAAAGATAGACAAGTTTTGGTTTTTGGCCTTAGGCTCCCAGTAAGTACACAAGACACGGGATAGGTTGCTATGGCTGGAAAGAGAACACGAAAATGAACATTTTTGCTCATACAACTTTTGAGCTGTCTCCAGTGGTTAAGTCGGTATAAGCAAAAAACTGTTTTTAGGGTCAAAAAATGGCCATTTTTGAGGAAATCAGTTTTTTCAAAATTACTACCATATGTTAAGGACAAAGTTGGCTTATTTATACTCAATCGATACAGCGTCCAAATACCCATTTTATGAGTGCCTAGTAGCCGGAATTTATTGCTTCCAGCTAGAGATTTGGCCGAAAAACCATTTTGGCAAAACCGCGGTTATTTTGTTTCGAACATCGATTTCTCAAAAACCACTCGACAAATTCCGGAGATTTTTGGCAAAATTGAAATTCGTACTTCTGCGGAGGGACGTTTTTCTTGGTTTGGGCTAAAACGTATCTAGTAGCTAGAAAACACAAGGCGAAGTTGCGAAATTTCGTGTTACCGTGCATTTAGCCGATTTTCTCGACCGTTAAGTCCTCTGGAGCCAAATCCAAAAAACGTCCCTCGGCCCATATGTCCTTCATATAATGGCACAAAAGGAACTTTTGGCCGATTCTTCAGTTTTGAGAAATCGATGTTCAAAGATTTTTGGTCTATATTCTTCATGTTAGATGTCAGTATGTCAAAAAATTTCAGCTATTTTTTTGCTACTTTTGCCGGTTTCGTAAGCTCATGTGAATGTACAGAGAATAAGCCTTAAAACGATGTATAAAGCTCTTTCCATCGTCCAAAATTGCGAAAGTTATAGCTCTTCAAAAAATTACTAAAAAAGCACTGCACAAAAGGAAACCAGCACCTTAAATGCTTTAAATAACCCTTTTTGTTTTGTTGTTTTAATTAATGTAACATATTTCCCCCTCCCTCCCCCCCCAGTCCCTCTTCTGCGGCGAGTGCCCCTTTTATGATGCCATATATGTTATGTGAACTGTTTATGCCCCATGATTGTGCTAGTGGCCCGGGTGATTCTGTGGTTCGTGGGCCTGGAGGTATCAGTTGGCCCGGTGTTCTGTGGTTTGTGGGCCAGGTTATTCTTGGTTGGCCGGTGACTGGGTGTTTGGTCTGGAGTGGCTTATGCCGTGGGGCGCCCACTCCCCTTCCGGAGGTCTGGTCCGACGTTGGCTTGTGGGGTCTACTCCTACAGTATGGTTCTCGGCAGCCTCCCTGGCCTGAAGTGTGAACTTTTATTATATCAGTTAGTTTTGTGATTATTGTTGTAGTCCGGTTGTCCCCTACTCTCGTCCGCTCCCCCTCCCCTTCTCCCTCCTTTTCTAATCTGTGTTGTAGCTTTTTCATTCCAAGTATATGCCTTATTTTTGTTTGACAGCTTTAATAGGTTGAGGGGAATTGATTTGGGATATATTTTGTGGGGATTCTCGTTTGACTATTTCCCTTTAAATTTCTATTTGAAAAATATACCACATTTTCTTTTGAGATTCTTTTCTTTGGGGTGCCCTCTAGTTCGGCTTGTCCGTCCTATATTATGCCGTATCTTATCCTTTTTCTAACTGTTGTTATTTTTTCGTTTTTACTAATGTACCGCGGGTTTATTCATCATAATTTTGTACTGCCATTCTTTGCCTTCCATTTTTGCCATTCTTGGTGCAGCTAAAATTCAATGTATGTATGCTTTAAGTTGTGCAGCTTTATTCTTTTCATTTATTTAGATTCGCGCATAATATGCCTACTCCGGGGGAGGCTTCCCTGTATCATCTCTGATTATGGCATTTCTCCGCTTTCTTGAAATTTCTTATAAATTTCTATAAATTTTATTTTTATATACCATATCTTTAGTCAATAGCTGGATTTAATTTTCTATTTCTCTTCCTTACATAGTACTGTGTAGTCTCTACTGCTTAGTTTTTATAGTTTAATCAAAAAGTATAGTTTTGGGTTCTTATACTACTTTTATTGTGTTGTCTATAAAATGAGTTCCCCTATATGTTGTAAATTTTTTCGGGTTACTCTCCCTTTTGGAACCTGCGCTCCCGTTGTGGCTGAAAGGTTTTCTGTTTTTTGTCTGTGTTGAATCAATGTACTCTATAAATGTTTGTGTCTTGTACCGGTACGTGCCGAAGTAGTTTTTCCCGCGTCTCGAAAACAGCCCCCTAAAGTTTGTAAAAGCCAGAGGCTCGAGTAAGATACAGTTTTAATTCTGCTGATTTTCTAAAACGATGTTTTATCTTTACTAGTACCTACGTTACGTAGGCTAACCCTCGTTTTTATTACTAATTTTGCCTGTAGGCCGCGGCGAGGGCGCGCGCTTCAAAAGAGGGGGGTAATCTGTGAAGTATTTTCTGATATTTTTCTTGATTCCATGTAAATTTATTCAAAATGTACCGCTATCTTCACAAACGGTGAATGAAAATTATACTCTCGTGTAGTGATCTCGCTTCCTTAACAAATACTCAAAAATTCTAGTTTAGGCGCTCAAAGTCAGTCTTATTGAATTCTTCGTACTGGACGGTTGCTTTTCATACGTGTCTTCCGTCTGTCTTTTTTCAGTAAGGGCAACGCCTTTTCAAGTATTTTGGTTGGGAATGTTACTCCCCCTTATTTTGGGTTTTCCCTTTTCTTTCGTTTCTACTGAGGGCTCCCTTTTGTTTGTGGGTCAAGGTTTGAAGGTTTGCCCTTTTCTGTATGTTAATATCTATTGAAATGTTTATTTTTCGCGAACTGTAAAATTTGTTTGTCTCTTGTCGTTGTCACTTATATTTCTTGTCAACAATAGAAAAGTAAACTCACGGTACTAAAATAGACTGCCGGCGCGTTCTGCAGTTGGTTAGAGTAAGCGGTTCAGGGACGAATTGACATGCACACACTCTAGGATCTGCAAATCTTCCATTTATTTAAAATCATTTGTTTGGCATTACCCAAACCTTTTACAATGGTTACAATATTACAATGTTTTAGCAATCCAGGGGCCCACACAGTCCATGTGAAATCTATGACCGCATTCAATTCGAATGAAATTAGAATTATCTTTGCAAATGTTACAACACTCAGAATATTCTGATTTCTTCGTAAACTCTGGTGTATTGGTTGACTGATCAGCGATTCATTGGTTTCTTTCAACTATTGGGCTCAATAATTTGCGGTATATATTTGCAAGATGCATATCAGTGGTTTGTGCATGGTACTGAATTCCCACAGTATTCCAATAGTTGACTCATAAAAATGCCACTGGAGATTAATAGTGCTAACAGTAATACCACTGCAGATAATTGGAGACTGGTTGACTGCAATGAGCTCCCCTGAATTAGTTGGGAGCCATAGGTGTTGCTATGGGCTGACGGACTGCAATGAGCTCGCTGAATTTGTTGATAGCAACAGGTTTTGAAAGTTTTATGCCAGCAGGCACGAGCCTAAAGCCCTTGAAATTCCACGTAGTCGTTATTTCCCGAATCATAGCAGTTATGTGATGACGTTTCAGCGGTATTGAAAAAGAAGAAGCCTTATATTCGGTAGGAGTAGATACCTAAGAATATTCTTCCGACGCTCCCTTCATATTTTGCTCTTGATAATTATCTCCAGTTATAATGATTTTGATCACAGTATGCCATTCACAACGATTATCATATTGATGTAATCGATTCTACAACCTGGTGATTGTCATATTCGTGGAATCCATTGGAATAGTGTTGATCAACATAATCATAGGATAAATTGGGATTGCGTTCATCATAAATTTGCTTATTCGTATATTCAGTCCGACCAGCATCATAAAAGTGTCCGATTGAAATTCCGCCCGCTGTGCGTCACCATAGCGAATATTATCATAATATGCTTTATTAGAATCAGCACTGACGTTTGCTTTGCATGATTGCAGTCCTTCAAGATCTCTTCTTCTAACCCCTCTTAATGGAGGTGGTACAATATATACCAGCGATGCATAAATCAGTAGGAATAATATAAACATTCTCTAAAACTATACAAAAATATTTCATATTATACAAAATATTTACTATCCATATGCGCTACTAAAGTGATAATTTGTCATGGCCTTAAGCTGGGGAAAAATTAATAATCACTTGACAGTTTATCATTCATTGAACCATTGCTAACCTAATAAAACGAAGGGGTCAAAATATTTATTGGTTTATGCAGATGCTGAGACACATAACACTACAAATACCATACGCAAAACTACAATAACCAGCATTTCAAATATAACGTTTATCATCAAAAGCACTAATGCTGGTCGTGTTCTGCATAAGGCTGTCAATTTCTCCAACATCACTTCTTATGCTTTTTATCAAATGTTTATGTTGGGTTGTTTCAAATAGAGTATCCTTGTACAGTTGATGTATGATTCATCTCGATACTACACCTTTTTACACCATTTTCCCTTTCTTTTTTCGTTCGGTGTCCAGGGTGCTGTGCATTTTCGATCTTAAGGGGGCTACTAAAATCCACTTGCCCGATTTTATCCGATTGACATATTTTCTTTCACAGATATTGAGCATTGTGTGGTAAAAATATCGGGTACTGTGACTTTAGCTGCCCTCCAGATGTGTGCAGCCGTCGAGTTTATGTGCCAGACCCCCATTTTTCACAACTACCAGCATCAGTGGATTAAAAATTTCTGCTGGCTGCTAGACTTTAGCTTCAAGGTCTCCACTTGGTATCGTAATCTGGAAAATGTTTCCCCACCTGCAGGAAAAGGCTAGATGGCTGTATGTTATCTGCGTTATAGGGAACTGATTTTTTGTGGTTTCGCCTAAACCTTAAAAAGTTTTGACTAGCGAAAAGCAAATTTTTATTCCGGTGCAAGCTATGAGTCTGTAATTTGACGAATATAGAGCCTTCTTAATAGTTATACTCATGAGTTAGTTATACAGAGCTTCTGCTATCTCAAACATTTTTATGTCAACTTGAATCTTCAAACATTGCCAAAATCGCCATTTTTAGTCTGTCGGGTCCCATATAGAAGCTTTCCACAGCTTTAGCAGTCGCAAAATTTACTAGTCCAGATAAAACTTGGTTTGCATGCATTTTTGACTACGCTGCATTCTCAGTCTTTCAAAAATGTTTTATTTAAAAAGTAATTGTAGTTATTTTGGGGGTTATTGCCCAAAATGGTAATTTTGGAAATTTGGAATATACAATTCGTCATAAAATTTTTCATACTGCAGAATTTTTTGGCAGAAATGAGTATATTTATGAGGTTTATGCCAAATTACAGCCCTACGGCTTGCCCCAGATTTTTCAATTCTTGCTAAACAACATCAATTTCCTAAGATACCGCAGACTTAGTATGCAACGCGGACGGTTCTCACTTTAAACTGTATGCAGGTGTTTCACAAGTAGGCCACGCGGACAGTTACACATTAAGATGTAGACGGTATGAAAACGCGCACAGTTATACACTAAAATGTAGACAGTGTAAATTTGCGTACAGTAATATGTATTTGAGGATTTGGGAGCAAGTTTAAACGTTTCTATACTTACCCATAGATTCTTCTTACATTCTGCCTTCTTCCGCATGTTTCTTAAGCTTTGTGGTGCTGTCAAAAAAGTTAACCAGGCAGCCACTAGAAATATTCAATCAATCGTTTTGGTAGCTGTGAAAAATGGGGGGTGGTGCACATAAACGCGACGGCTGCACACGGTTGGAGGACAGCTAAAGATCTAAGTACTGGATATTTAGTGACGACACCCATGCTTTATATTAGTTCCAAAAGGTAGCCATTCCTTAAACCAACAAACTCTCATGTGACCTTTCCTGCCATTTAATTTTTCATCTTTCTCATTACTTTTTGCTTGTTGTTGTTGGCTGCATTAGACATCACAATAGGATGATAGCCAGGTCACAAAAGTTGTAATATCATAATATTTATGATTTTTTAGGTAGTCACTGCAATCAAACAGGTTCGCAACCTTTATCATATCATCAGATACATTGACTGGATTCTGTCGAGGTTGTCACTGTCATTAATAGGGTAGCGGTAAAGCCTAATGTCTGCATCACGTATTTGCAGTGGAAACTGTACACTAGGCAACTGGCTAGGTACAGTACCGAAAAATCCACATATGGGCTTATAGCTCATTTTTACTGCTCACGAGATTTCACCAATCACCTTAAATACACTGTACCTTTTCTTCTTTGTTAGCTTCAGTACCGTTTTTTCATCGATAGCCAGTTTTTGCCCACGTTCTCCATCGTTTTCCAATGCACACTGTTTTTGAATAAATTGTTTTCAAAATTATCTTTTCCCTTTTGCCTTGTTGAATGGAATATAAGGAAACATTCATTTTGATTATTTGTATGGTTAAAGGACTATATATTTTTGTTAGTTTTAATTCCAGCTATGGTAGAGCTTGAGATTTCGATAGTGCAAAATATCAAGAGACGGTGTAGTCTTTTTCATAAAAATTGGGCACAGGTTTTCCGATTTTACCACTTTTTCCTGCTGCACCGTAGGTCTCTTATGATTGTTCTGCCATCCAACTTCCACTCATGTACGTGCAAGACATAAGAATTTACATAAATGCATGTGAACAATGTTTTAAGATGGCAGAGCATGCTTTATCCATAAAATTCTATTTTGCCTGTCGTCATTAACTTCTAGCATACCATAAAGTCACTCTGAGTACTACAGAAGCACTTGTACTATGAGGCACTTTTGAGTACACGCAGCACTTTTGCGTCCTACGCAGGCACTTTGTGCGCTGACTTAAAACACCTGTACGTACTGTTCTTTGAATACACAGCTTGCACTTTCAATACGATAAAACATTAAGTAAGCTATTTAATTTGTTATATTTCGTGAGAACTGCGTAGCTTTTAGATAATGCCCTTTGATGGTTACTGGGTGATGCAAGTGTATCCACATTATGACATAACCCTGTTTGATGCTCATAGATTCAAAAAGATCATTTCAAAATTTTAAGAATCCTAAACTTCAAACCATTTTACCAAATTATGATACAAATACAGAGATTACTGTAATGCCAACAATAATGGCTGCAATGTTTGTAGTTGTCGAGTAAAATTTTGTCTTTGATTAATTTCTACGGTTTAAAATTCTATTTGCTTATTAAAATAAAATTGATTATGCTCGGTAAATTTAATGTTTGAAAAATTGGAGCATTATTACGTAGTAATTGCCGACATACATACTGTTTTTAGAGCAAGAGCAAGTGTCTCTGTAGGACACTATAGTGCCTCCATAGGATTGATTATAGAGTGCCTTTGTAGAAAAATAAGGTGACTGTGTAGTACAGTAGGAGCCTGAAAGCTATAAGTGCCTCCGTAGGGCACGATCCTATTTTGAAATTCTTCATTAACAATGACTCATAAAACAAACAGGTGTTAGAAACGGACCAAATTAAATAGGAATGAACAAATGAACAGGTTTCTTTTGTACTGCAATTGAAAAATCAATACAGATTTTTGCAGACAGTCGTTTTGCACATCATGTAAAAGCTTTAGATTTGTACTTCTGTAGTAAAGCCTAAAGCAGTCGGCAATTGCAAAGTTTGTAGTTCTCTTTCACTATAATAAATAATTTTCCTTAATTGCAGCAATGTTAGCTTCAAGATTAGCATCCGCAATTTATAAAATTACAACTCGGTAAACACTCACCACTTTACAGGCAATATTGCTTGTTTTTTCAAAATAGAGATGAGGATTAGGATGAGAATCGGGAGATAAGGTTTCCTCGGTGTTCTCCAATTTTTCAACTGCCAATTACAATGTAGTAAGTAGTGTAGCCAGTTTTTGAATCATCAGGTATTGTCATGACATTTATTTGATCATAAATCCATTCAAAGTCCTGCAGAGGTATGGACTGTCATTGTCCATCCATATAAATTGTTGGCATCCGAGTAGGTAGTTCAGGTTGTCGGTACGATTGTGTCACTATCAGAAGAATATCACAGGAAGACAAAGACAACGGAATTTGAGAATTGTATTGACATTTGAAATTCACTCATAGCCCTTTATCATATCACAAATGGAAAAGTTGAAAAATTGCAATTCCTCCAAAGGCAGCAAGAATGCATTGATAATTTGGACTTTCAGATTGATTAATCGGCGTAACGCTGACTAGTGTAAAAGGGGGAGTTTAGTTTCGTTTGGTCAAGGGTGATGCCCTCTTTCTTTTAAAATGAAACAGTTGGAAAGCTTTTATTTGAAGGTCAATTAAAGGTTTATTTAGGAACAGACAGAATTTAATTTCATGAAAATGCTGAGTATTAAGACGGTCACTAATTGGGGTTGGAGATGGTCATGAGTAACCACGGGAGTAATTAAGACTGTAACGGTGATTGGACAGTCTGAAAACGGGTGCAGGCTGAGACAGGTCGGCTATAACTAAATATTTTGCTCTAGTTTGATTGACAAATGTAAACGCTGCTGTCTGGAGTTGTTTACGTTTATCGGATTGGATATTGTGTTTCGTTTTTTGTCAAAATAAAAACTGAAAAAAAGATGATTCGTATCCGTTTTCAGCTTCGCCGCTGACCAGTTGCTTTTAAAATGAAGATTAAATTGGACAGCTCTTTAGCCGAAGCTCATTTAAAAGGCTCATTGTAGGATAAACAAAATTTTATTATATATGAGTGCCTAGTATTGGATAGCAGATGACCATGAGTAACCAGAAGGGTGATTAAAATTGGAGAATGATAGCAGAAGGAAATTGGTTTTGAGAAGCTGAAAAGAGACTGAAACGAATGTAAAGTTGGAAGTGTACGAACAACCAAACTTTACGAGTGGGAAACTGTGCACAAGGAGAACGTCGAACCTGGAGGAGATGTAGTTCCAGTCGACCTAACTAACCTCGCCAAATAAACCTAAGTGAATCCTACCGAATGGAGTTTAACCACCGATGAAGAGCACAGACTCAAATTATTTAGATCCTACCCCAAATTTGCTGAAACGTACATGCTTAAAAAGAACTATCTACCTACCCAAATGTTCTTAGAAAAGCCCTACTTACCTACTATACAATTCTAATACAAAAACCTAAACTAAGATGACACCCTAAAATGGTCCAAAAAGAGACCACATTTACTGGAAAATAGTATGTTTGAAAGGGGCGAACCCCGAAAATTGCGTACAAAATTTTGAATAAACAACAGTGTAGAAAATTGCCTAACTAAATAGTGGAACCGGCAATATAGAATAAAATACAGAGTACACAAATTCTATCGAACAAAGACACCACAATAAACAAACTATAAGATAGCTAAACTAGTAAGAAGAGACCTAAACTTTTGAAGGAATTTTTAAAAGACTTCATGAAAAATTTAAAAGAAGAGTAAAAAGAGAACCTACTTCTAAAAGAAAGGAAATAAATTATTAACCCACTACAACAAGGCAGAATAATAATGAATAAGTGGCTCTACAGGGTCACCCTGGAGCTCACAGTAACTTAAAGTGGTACCCACTTTAAGTTATATTGTAGAAGAAATAAGCACAGCAAATAACGTAGGGCACGAAAATTGGGGAGCTTAAAAAGTAGACACGACCACTCGGCAAGGCAGAAAAACACTAGACTGAATAGAAATGAGACGTCTAAACGAGACCAGTTTTGACAAGTGGCGGAACGGGATTGGTTGAATTTTGAGACCCCCTTGAAAGACAAGATGCTGGGAGAGGCTTCGAGAGAAAATAGACGTCTCAACAGCGCCACCTATTGGCTAGGCTGGCTGACACACATATACGTAATTTACACATAAGCGCACAAAACTCAAGCATAAGACTTTCACACATAAATTTCACATAATAATTTCAAACAAATTTCACAACACATTTTCATAAGAAATTACACTCATTATAATTCACTCTTAAAGATAATATTTCTACCACAATTTCCATCCGAATAATTTCACATACACACATTATTACTTTTAGAGGACCGACGTCACGCCGCCTCATTACACGAGAGTCAGTCTGGATGTAGAGCTGATGGAGTGAGATCGTAAATGGACTGCATGTTAGTGTCAAGAACTGATTGTGTTTGGTCACTGTGAAACGTGGATTATAATTGAGGGCTTTTGTAAATTTTGTGGGGAGGAACTGTCTTAATGACTCTTGTTACGCTTAATTAACTTTAAAGTGACACCCTACTAAGCAGGCTGAAGACATTTCACAGAAGGAAATTGGGAGAGGTCATGCCGTAATGACCTTTGTATTTCTCTCCCCATAAATTTTACTTGTTTAATATTAAGAGCTTGAAAAACTCACAAAGTTCAGAAATAATGTATTTTAATTTTCAACTTCTTTCATGGCAATCAAATCAAAAATTAATTTTTATGCTTAAAATTGATTGAAATGTAAAATTGAATTTACACTAAAAAATTAAATTATGACGGTTTTGATTTCTGAAATACCTGGACCAAATTTTGGAAAAAATTGTAGGTCGTACTTTGTAATCGGAAACAGTTTAAAATTATTTTTAAAGATAACGGTTTTAAATTTACGGGGTTCCAAAAAGTACTTTTACCTTCATAAAAATCTAATTTCAATTCAACTGCGTTTTAAAAGAATTTTAAGGTATTTCTAATTACAAAGTACGAACTACAATTTTTTCCAACATTTGGTACAAGTGTTTCAGAAATCAAAACCGTCATAATTTAATTTTTTAGTGTAAATTCAATTTTACATTTCAATCAATTTTAAGCATAAAAATTAATTTTTGATTTGATTGCCATGAAAGAAGTTGAAAATTAAAATACATTATTTCTGAACTTTGTGAGTTTTTCAAGCTCTTAATATTAAACAAGTAAAATTTATGGGGAGAGAAATACAAAGGTCATTACGGCATGACCTCTCCCAATTTCCTTCTGTAAAACTTCCTCAGCCTGCTTAGCAGGATGCCACTCTAAATCAAGCGTAACAACAATCATTAAGTCAGTTCCTCCCCACAAAATTTACAAAAGCCTAATTGAGTTATTTGAGGTGCTAATAACGGACCGTGTTTAGGAATAAAGACTATTATAAACCGCAAAGATGTACTTCCCCACGTTTGCTTTCGTTAGTCAGCACGCTTCACCAGACTACGAATTTGTTGTCATATAATCATGAGCACTCAAAACGTAGGTAAATTGGCTAGAAATCTTCATTACAAACATCAGTGGATAGCTGGAGCTAATCTCTCTTTGAAATATTCCTTTTGACATCGCCCAAGGTATGTAAGACGTTCAGAAACCACGGTATTTGCTAGTTGCAAGAAGATCACTTATTTTCAACAGAAACACCTAAAGAACCGCGTTAGTCAGAATCTAACTTCAAAGGCATAGAGGCGGATGCCCTTTAGATACACCACAAGGTTTGGATGATATGTGTTGGTGATATTTCGAGTCGCAACATAGCCTTAGTTTAGAGTTAACCGAGGGTTATTACAATCAGTAATACACTTTCAGGCATGTTTCGCGATTAACTACAATATTGTATTGCTAAGAAAAGGTTATCTATATGCAGCAGACAGATTTTAAAATTTAAGCAGTAACTTAAAAATGGAAATCGCAGATTTTTTAAGAATTCTTTGATTCATAAGGGGAGAAATAAGGGGAAAAATACTTTTGCCTCCGATGCTAAAAAGTTGTATATAGTAGTTTTTAGTCACAGATCTGAAGTAAGTTTTCGATTAATGCCTTTCTTAGCTCTGTCAAGGCATTATACAAATACACGTACAAATACACGTATATACGCCTTATCTCCACTTCTGCTTGTTTCAGGCTGCAGCAAACAGGGAGCAGAACGTCCAAGCAAAGCCCAGAAGACTTTTGTTGAGCCAGCCAACAGCCCAGGATCAAAAAGTAAGCACTGTAAATAATAGATAATTCTGTCGTCATAAAACTAATTGTTATATTGTAAGGAGAGATTTGCAGACACTATTATTACCGGGGGGCAACTGCTCAGAAGATGAAGAATTTTGTAAATAGTTTAGGATTGCGTAGTGGAAACCTAAAAAAATGAGGCAACATGGAAAACTGTGACAGCGCCCAAGTGTTGAAAACTGTTATATAACATATCTATAAATATTATACATAACCGGTGTCTTTAATATCGGAGTGAGTACGTTTTTCCAGAAGTCGGCAAAACCATGACTGGTGATTTCAAGCAATATATACAATATATACGATTGGAACACGGAATTCTAGTTCATGGAAACCCGGCATGGAATATAAAATAAATGGACAGATATTTAAGATATTTTAAAAGACAAAGCCTTTATTCATTCTTTCGGAGAGCAAATTATCGCGCTGAAGGCGCAAAAATGTTTTAAAAATGGCTGACTTTGCTATAAAATCTGAAAAATTTCCCCATTGTCAGTCCAAACGGCGAGTCTAAATCCCTGACAGGCCCGCACCCAGAATTTTTAAAGGGGGTTCAAGGTCAAATGCTAGAGACGCGGGGCAGAAGTTGAAACATTCTTTGCATTTTCGCCCATCAAGCTTACATGCGTGTGTACGTTGTAATTGTAGTATATACGTAACGTTGTGTATATGAAACAGGAAGTATATATGTTTTTAGGGATCTCGGAATCAAGGGTGTCGTTTTTTGTAAAAAATGGTCTAAAATTTAGTATTATTTGTAGTATGCAAGGCGAAACCGGAAATATTTCTGAAAATGAACCTATTTCTAGCCACAATTCGGGCATTCACAAATTCGCGGGGATTTGTAAAACCTTTCGCGGGGGCGGTTAATTGAGAGGAGAATCTGGGCTTGCGTGAGGGGATCTCAAAGTGGTCTAAAATTCCCAAAAAAATCAACAAAACTAGCCTGTTGTCTGCATATATAACTAAGCTAAAATGTGCTCAAAAATTCAGTTTCAGCACTAAAGAAACTATTTTTGACCAAGAAAGTACCTTTCCATGTTCTCAGCTGTTGCCCTCCACATGCTTTCTCTGTCTGCCTTCATACTTGTTCGAAGTCTTTTTGTTAGCTCTTTCCTCTGATTTGGATTTGCAGCTGCACGTTTCTGCTTGGACAGAGCTACAGTTTCATTGCTCAATGGGACTGATCGAGCTTTGGGTCCGCGGAAGCCGATAATTTCCTGTGCCGTCTCCATTAGGACGGTTTCCATACCGGCCCAGGATTCATCTGGGTTTTCAGATAGGGCTAATTCGCTGAATCGGTTGGTCAGTTTGACAGAGAAGCGGGCTTTCACTGCCGCGTCCGCGAAGCTATCGACGTTTAGCCTTTTTTGGCAACGGCAGCGCTGATGAGCTGCTTTCAGTCGGAGCTTAAGGCGTCCCAATACCAGCTCGTGGTCGCTGGGTAGGCTAGTTCCACGATGGACTCTCACATCCTGGACAGAAGATGCCCACCGCTTCCGGACGAGAATGTAGTCAATTAATTTGGTGGAGTTTCTGGCATTACTATACCAAGTAAGTCTATGAGTGGGTTTATGCTGGAAAAAGGTATTCATGATCTTTAACTGAGAGTTAGCACAGAGGCTGGCTAGTCGCAGGCCATTGTCATTCATCACGCCGCTACCGAAACGTCCCATAGTGTGTTCCCATCCCGTCCTGACAGTACCAACCTCGGCGTTAAAGTCACCACAAATAATAAGTACGTCAGACTTAGGGCAGTTTAGGATTGTGCTGTCGAGGAGATGGTAGAAGGAGTTCTTGTCTTGGGTGTCTGAAACTTCCGTTGGAGCGTAGCAGGCTATTATGGAAACATTGTTGTGTTGGCCTTGGAAGCGGGCAACCATCATTCGTTCACTGATCGACTCAATATTTAGGAGTGCTTTCGTGGCTTTATCAGAAAGCACCAAAGCAACACCAGCAGTCTTGTTGGAGTCATGACCGCTGTGGTGAATGGTGTAGGTATGGTTGATTGCAGTGATCTTAATCGAGCCAATGTCGGGAATCCTTGCTTCGGCAAGGCAGGCGATGTCTACCCGAAGCAAATGCAGGTCCTGTACTAGCAGATGTTGGCGATCGGGAGATGAGATGCTGTTAACGTTCCAGGTCGCTATTCTCATTTCGCACTGAGTTGAAAGCACGTTCGGATTTTCGCTGCTCATGAGATTGAGAAGCTGTCTCGTTACTGTTTGGTCTTCTTCAGTAAAACCGTTGAATATACTATTGGAATTGGAAGAAAGGTTTGAAATATCCATATAGCATAAAGCCTCAGGGAAAGTTAAGGGACCACCAGGCGGAGCCCTGGAACGCCATGGCTACCCTGGATGCATACCGCTTAGAACTGGACTAACCTCTCCAGCCATTCATCCTCTAGGCGCGGCTACCCAGGATTGAGGGAATCTCAGATTCAATGATCGCTAACCAAAGGATACTCGGCTAAGACGGAACTGCACGTCGCCACTGCGCAGCCGGACTTTTGTTCGTGGTTTGTCACCCACTAGCTTCGTTTGCTAGGTTTGGAGGCGCCTAGTACCCGCCTTCGCTAACCGCTTGCCGCCGGGCATTACCTGGCATTTTGTAGAGAGCACAGGCCGAAGCACCTGCACCCCCAACCAGGGCCCTCATAGCGACCATGACACCTGTTTTAGCCGGTGTGCGCATACCTTCCTCAGCTTGGTGTAAACACCGTAACAGCGCGAGACGAGTACTCTGGAAGGAGGCAGCCGAAGCCAAAGGCGCCGGGTGGATTATAATAATGTTCCGGTGCGGTGCTGTAACTGAAGGAATCGACAAACTTAGTCGCCGGTGTGGTATTTCACAGTCTTCACACAAATCAGCAGCAGTGCTTGTAGCCGCATGCCACTGTGAGCACATTTTGTTACAATTTCTGCATACCAACACCGCCAGAACAAAAGCACAGTATACTTACAACGTTAGGCTGAACTAAAGACGTGATGAAACCGGTAACTGGACTGGTGTTTTCTGCCGTAAAAATACATGTAGTTGTAGGGCGGCAGTTCGTTAGTGATGCTAAGGTAGAAAACGTGGTCGTAGCATAAGAGCCACTTGCAACCACAACCTAAGATGGGGTAGAAGAAGGGGGTGAAGGGGTGGCAGAGGTAGGAATCTGTAGTGTAGTTTGACCGGTGGACGCTGTTGCCGACGCAGTTGTCGACACTGGCTCCACTGAAGTCGAATTCAAAACAGGCGTGGTGGTCGTCGTCGCTTGAACACAGAAATCATTGTTGACCACCTTAAAATAAGGCTTTATCGAGTGCCTCCACATCACACATGCAGACGTAGTTTTGCACAGCTTATCAAATCTAACCTGTACAATACCTGAAAGAACCGACATTTCAGCTGTTAATGTAATGTTACAGTTACGCGCAAAGTCCAAATTGTGGCAGGACTGAACCTTAGGGGGCACATTTGTTAAAGTGGAAAATGTCGTTGAGCTAACAATAAATTACCCAAGGCAATCTCCTACGGTGAAGAACAAATCAAGCTGTCCCACAGTAAGCTTAATGACATTTCTACAACCAACTGTTAGAGCTGTCTAACCTTATGGATCTGTTTATAATAGACCGACCGCTTTCGTTTTTAAAACTTACAGCGCTGCTAAAGTTAGTCTACTAAAATTTCTTTATGATTTTCTCAGCTATTTCATACTTCGAACTCACTACAGGTTGATCCTCACGGATACAGATTCCTTCATTTTCTCTCTGGCTGGTGAATGCTTAGAAGACTGTGTAAAAGCAGAGCTAAAGGCGGAGTTTTTGTCACAGCAATTTAACACACTAGTCAACAATAGTTCCAAAGAGCTGTATAGCTACTTTAAGATAGAGCCGGGTCTTTGGAAAACCGAAGGTGTTGGAACTGAAGCAGTAGCCTAAGCGCAAAAATGAACATTTTAGACACCGGAAATAATCCAATGGCTAAGGCAAAAGGTATACAGAAAAAGCAACAAAATGAATTAGCGCTTAACGCGTGCAAATATACACTGTATGAAAATAACGTTTCTCAATTTTTAAACGTTGGCATGACAAAAGCTGGACTGCAGCGCGACCTACACACTTATCACCTACACAAAAAAGGCCGTCACAATATATATGCTAAGCGGTAGGTCCTTTCTGATAAAGTTTCAACAGAAAATCTGGGTCTGTAACCGAGTTGATAAAGGCAAAGCAGAGCAGTATGGACATTAACTCTTATTAGGTGGCTACTAGAGTGCACTTACGACGAAGTTTGTAAATAAGAAAAAAAAGAAAAACTAAGAAAAATTTGTTAAAATTTGGAATTTAGTTGTTCAGTGCAAATAACTGATTTTCTGTCTGTGAGGTGTTTATCCTGTCTAATTGTTGATAAAGCGGCTTTTTACACTGCGCGAATACTTTTGTAGTAAAACACGCAGGTTATTGTAAAATTCTGTTTTAAAATTCAAATCTCTGGAACGCCATTTGTTGCAATATTAATTTGGCAATGTCCGTGATCGGTGTATAAAGTTTGCCAGCATGCCTGTAATCGGAAGAATACTATGAACTATTTACCGTGACGTTTTATAGCTGTAAACATGTCTTTATTAATGCAATACATTATCACACAATTAAACAAACTTTTCCCATTTACTAATATTCCGGTCTCGACTTTCTTGGCCGCGTGCCCTTTCAAAGATAGCTTTTGTATGTCTATTAGAAAAGTTCGATACGCTAAATGACGGCATCTGAGGAAATGCTTCTAGCACTTCTCTGAAACCAGCTGGCAATCGACTTCGATTTCCAGTCGATGTTGGTGCGTACACAATGTCACCAATTCTACGGCCGGGTATATGGACACCTTGAATCTCACTTCTCCACTATAGGGGTCCCACTTGATGACTGAGTTAGGAGGATGCAGCAAAAGGTCCAAAATTTGCTTAACTTTCCCACGTTGGCGGGCCGGGGAACCTTGTATAACTTGATCTGAGTCGTTAGGTTGAGTCGTTACTAAAGGGTGTAGGGAAGCAGCCAGTTGTTAAGTCTCCTCTGAACCTTTAAACTCCAGTTGCTTCTGAAAATGCAAAAATTTATTGAGCCTGTCAATATGCTTTTATACTTGACATCAGGCGGTTCTTGCTGTTGCTTTAAAATATCGGTGTTTTCTGAGTCCGTTCGAAGTTGCGCCCTAAATAGTAGGTTTGTTTGCAACTTGCCGTCGCTGTACACTTTCAACTACCTCGGGTGGTACTAGGTGTAGCTTACGACTCATTTAGGAGCCTATTGCATATGTCCAAGTGAACGGGAACTAGCACACCACTCCCTTTCAGTAAAATTTGTCGAGAGTTGGCAGTTTTCGACTGCTTACGTGATACTAAATTAAGGTCTTTTTCCACGGTCTTAATATGCGCTTGTGCGCATCCTGTCGATATTATCTCTCAAGATGTTGTATACAATTTCTATTAAATAGCTCGTATAAATGAATCTGGGGCGTAGCGTATGATGGCTAAGCGAAAATGAGGAGAGATTGAACGATCAGTTATCACCTTGCTTAGATGAGCCTGTGAACTCAGCAGTTGGCTCATCAGATGCCACGGCAACGGAATTCAACCAGTGTTATTTGCTGTAGGTACCAATAGCACAGGTTGCGGTTGTAACCACAAATATATCTATTAATTCGATGTGGCGCGTAGCCGCAAGGGGCAAATTTAGCACAATCGAAATGTTCCGGCAGTTGTATCAGGTCGGTGATTAAATTAATTTTGACACAACTATGTGATTGTAAAAATTTTGCTTTGGACTTTTCAACAGAGTAGATTGAATAAAACTGAGACAAATAGCCAAGCCAGTGCTGTAGGTAATCAATAGGCATCGTGCCAACCGGCGAAGATTGCCAGCCCAACTTATTGATACTAGCGGTTTTTGATACACTGGAAGATTGCTGCTATTGTGGGGGCAAAATTACCCACAGGTCCAACGATAAATTTACAAGAAAACCGTGATCCCCGTTTGAAATATGTAAAAAGAAACCTCTCTTGGATAAGATTTGTCTCCAACATTAAAACCTTCAAAGTCTACAAGTAGTAACTGCGACATGAATTAATACTATAATGAAATAAGTTCATTTATTTCGTGTTTATATAGCACGACCAATGACTAGTTTGGTGGAAAGATTATCGGCCACTTCGCCTGTTCCGCAAAAATATTGGTTTGCACACGGACAATATGTGTACACATTGGTTTCAAGTTGCAAACAAAGTTCAAAAGGGAGAAGTGTCAACACTCTTTTTATAAACGTCAGGGAGAAACTAGGACTTTCGAAAAATTTGATTGGACAGTGGTTTTAAAACTCCAACATCCATAGGTTGATGAAAGCAGATAATGAAATCTGCGTTTCTGGAAGCGGTTCAAAAGTGGGCTCCCGGAGTGTACATATTGTGTGAAGTCAACAAAACCCCCCAATTTTTGTGATGAATATCTGTCGTAAAATATTGCGTGGTGTTGCCGAGTTGGCTACCGTATGCAATAAAGTCGTCGATTACTAAGACATTCATGTGATCGGCGTCAAATTTATCACCATTGTCGAGATATTTAGGTTGGAATCCTTCATAAAATTTCACCGTGGCGTTGTGTTCTAAAATTACTAAAACCTTTGTTTCAATATCTGGCTGTCGCCTGTCGGCGAGTCAAACTAAATGATCTATAGGTTGATTCCGGTAATCTTGGACCAGTTTTCTAAAAGTTTAAGTTTTCAAAAGATTTTCCCTGATCTATGCATACCTACAAGTAGAGTACCAAACTTAGACCCCAATGGAGATAGCATTCGTGTAATTCAGTATACATACTAAGAATGACAGAAAAACGATACAGTCATCTTTATATACATTTTCGACATGTTTGTTTAGGCTCTGGAAATATGCTTACTTTACTCAAACGATCCCTGTCCGTAGGAATTTTTATACGTTTTAATTTTTTCACTATATTTGCAAGCTACCCGGCGCCCAGTAATACAAAAAATAAATGCAGTAATTGCCGCAAGTATCAGAATTTTTGGACTGAAGCTGAAAATTTGAAAAGTCAACATTTCTGAATTTATTACCAGTAAAACACTGATTAAAGTAATGTCCATAACTTTCAGGAAAACTACCAAGACTGTAAAAAATACGCAGTTTCCCAAAGAGTCATTAAGCGATATTCAAAAAATGAGTTCTGGGTAATTCACTAGGATCACACAAATCACATCAGATTGTTGTAGCAGCAATGAAGATGCAACAAGTAGTAAGTACACAAATGACTTCGCTATACAGGGTCTCCCTCGCAGACAGAATAGATCTGAACTGAATCCATTAGATGACGTAATCGATGATAACTTGTCGATCGCATGAATTTTTGATTTCCGATTGATATACCAGCAATGCTACTAAAACAATGGGCATATGGACGCTTCCAACGTTAAATGTTACTTTTAAATTTACTGTTCTGTATTAATACTGCGCAATGTTTGACTGGAGGTCTGATTCGGGTGTAGTTAATGAAAGCCGAAAAACCAATTGCCACCTGACCTATATCACTTAGGGAAATGCCTATTGAAGTGTCATCATAAATTTTATTAAGCGCTTGGCATAGCCCTAAATATTCATAGCATACATCGGTTTTAGAGCTATCCGCATTCGGTGTGTGCGGGACTGTAGGCACATCTTTTCCATTTAAGAAAACGTGAATAGAGCAAATATGGTGGAATAGAGCTGGTATGGATACCAATTTAAAGAACTGGATATAATGGCGCCATTCATTTTAACGGTCAAGTGTTGAAAGGCTGTATGCGGGGCCAGATTAGATGGGGCTACTTTAACATCGGCTGGCAAATTTGAACCATCGTTTCTAACGATCTTGCAAGCCAAGGCCAATAGTATTTGTTTGTCTGTTTATAGCCCATCAGTTCCGGAAATATTAAGCTAAATTAAATTAAATATAAGCGTTTGTTGGCCTCAGTTCTCTGATTATCTCTTCAGTTATTGATAAGTCAACAGGCCTGGAAGAAAAGAGATCTTTCCTTTTAGAAAAGTACGCCTGGGAACTTTTTAGCGCTTACTTGAGTTTTTGCGTCTCTTGCTCTGTGAATTCTTCTTTTTCGTCTTCTTGCTCACACGACTTCGTTTGCTTCTTACTTTCTTGGAGGCTCTGTTAGAAGACTTTCTCCGTCGTTTTCCGCCGCCACGCATCAGGACTGACTTACTACGACTGACAAATTTTCGAGATAGCTTTCGTTTTTTATAGTTTTGCGGCTGCTTGCTTTGCGTGGGCGCTTGCGCTTGACGCGCGGCGACATTTTACAGTCTGTTTTTGCACTAGATTAGATAAATGCCGAGCTAGCCGCATTTAACCCCGCTGTTTTTATAGCTTCTGTAGGCTTTTCCCCACTTGAAATTCTTTGTGTGACATCAGTCAGAGCTGAAACAGCAAATAGAGCTATAAACATAACAATAGGCGCGAGTTACTTGGCTACCGTAGATAGTAGCCCTAACCCATGCCCTCGTGGATAGTAGGTACCACTGAATTTATTATGGGGCGACCAATATTCCCACCTCCAGTCCCACTTTGGTTAAAGAAAAGTATGTAAGCACGTGTTAGGTCTGGATCACCCTCCATCGATTAGCGAATCAAATACTGTTTGGTAAGATGAAACGTGCAGCACGTGATGTCCGAGCCGTCAACAAAGCGGCACAACTTTCCGTCGTGTAAGCTTAAGCTAAAATGAATATTAGCAATATGGTTTCGTCCCTTGTGCTGACTCTCCTCGTACATTAGTATTACTTTTCCGCTTATTTCGGAAGTTTCCTTAATTTTTGCACTGATAGTTTCCAAAATTCCCTGAACCGATGCATAGAAACCCTCGTTTCCGTATTTTATTTTAATTACGTTTTTGGCTTCGAAGACGTTGTTTATACACAGTGGGAAAGATACACCTATCATTGCGACCGCGTATGAAGCAGAATTATCGAGGATGAGTGGATTGGCTAACGGTACGTCGAACTCGGTGATCCTGTTAGTAAATAAGGAGGATTTGGAATTCGACAGACACCAAATATAACCGCTATCCATAGCAGCAGTTACTTCAACGAATGAGTCGTTTTGGTGGTTGATAGGCTTTTATACGCCTTCGCGGATATTACGTCATCGTAATGGGCTGGTAAACTTTTAAACTTTACTACACAGGTTACCGGACGAGTGTTAAGTCGTTTAACAGACATTATTTGTTTGTGGATTCAAAAGTAAGTTGGGCTCAGTCTTCACTAACTCGTCATCATAAAATGAGCCTTGGATTGGCTCTTTGAAGGGAGACGTATCCTCTACAACACATACCGAAAAGGAGAATCTGGAATCATCTTTATAATTTTAAATTCTTCTCCAGAAAATGTTTCACTTGCTGACTTCTGGAATGCGCCTTTTGAAGCTTTTCGTATTCTTACAAAGTTCCTATGTTAAATTTCGGCTGAGAGAAACGGTTCACCGCTTTATGGCTAACAGTATCGACACCAAATCGTAACCGATGCAGCATTTCACCTTGACTTTTAGACATAACTTCATTTGGCGATAGACCAATGATCCAATGAGTAGTCTTATTATAACTGTCAACAAGTGACTCTATAACTTTTCCGTATGATTTTCAGTTACTTTGAGCTAAATATTTAAAGCATTTTCCGCGAAATTTTTGAATGAACTTTCAGCAAATACACCTTTCTCATAACCCTGTACAATAGCGTGTTTAATTGATTTGGAGGTTAAAAAATTTTGAAATGATCTGAATATGAAATTTCGTCCTTGGTCGGTTTGAAGAATAAAAGCTTACCCGCCATATAGTTTAAGCCTTTTTGAATGCAGAAATTAAGCAAGTCGCTGACTCAGATTTTAGGGGGATAACCGCTGCCTTTCGTGAAAAACGGTCTATCAGAACTAGCAGGGTTTTTTGGACTGTGGCCCTTTGTAAACATGACGTCAGCTTCCCATTGGATATTTCGATCGGGTAAAATTATTCTTTGTCTTAAAAAGGGCTTGGGCACTTTCCTGTGGGTGACTTGCACAAATTGTTTGTTAAGCCAATTATTAATATAATTGGTTGTAACTTCAGTGAATCCCAGCTTCCGCATAGCAACATAAAGGGGCAGTGCTGGCGAGAAAGCCGACGGCTGACCGGGTGTATAGTACAGTTTCTGTAGAGTCGCAGATGCGTCCAAGGATAGCATAATTTATGAAGATTTAATAATAGAGCAAAGCATAAATACTACAAACATAGTATTAATAATTTTCAGGCTTCGTAGTTGATACACGGAAAAATAAGTTCTCCGTCTTGTTTGCATAGACGTGACATTGTTGATTTTAAATCATGAATGGTATGCGTCAAGTAAGCTCAAAGGTACATAAATCGATAATTCAATAACGTACACTGCATGAAAATTTCTTAGTCCAAAAACTTGCATCAAACTATAAAGACAAATACTGCTCTGTCGAAATCTTGCAATATTTGATTTTACAAAAAATGGTCGTTTTTGGACCTCGAAAAGTCTTCGCACAGCTCTTTAAGTATCATTACCCATACCGATTCAGGTTTTCCTTGGCACAGTTCTTGAAGGCAGGTTTCAGCTACCTGGTACTGGTACTTAACGTCACTGGTCGCATATCACTGGTCGCATTTGGTTGCAAGCAGGTCGGGTCCGCACTTCTGGATTTTCTCGTCCTTAGCCTCTATTTCGCCAAATAGCAAAGAGTTCATAGTGACTAGCTTAATTTCTTGAATTGGGGTTAAAGTCTGACCCAAAGTTATCCTGAAACCTGGGTTTAAAACTAGGGTTAAAATGGGGTTAAAATGGCCAAATCTCAAAGCTACTCGATGAGGAGGGTTAGGTCTGAAACCCGAGTTTTATTCTATGCAATTTATGGGTTTCGCTTGTAAGATCCTCTCTCCTTCAGGTTCCATAAATATAAGCAAAACAGCACAACTTTTTGGGGTTACTTTTGTGTTAACCATAGAGCAGACAAAAAGATTTCAGGGTTAACTCGGTGTTAACCCCGATAAAATAGGGTCTCTGTAACCCATCCCCAAAATTGTTTGATAACATTGGGTTTACCTCAGTGTTAACCCAATCGCATAATCTCAGGGTTAGCCCCAAAAACTACGAAACCCGTGTTTCAGAAAACCCAAGTTTGATAAGATCGGTCCCTGATGTTGTGTTTGAGTCCAAATAATTATAGAATGTTCAGCTCCTTACTTTGACAGTCTTAAGATGGCCTTAACCTGGATGTCCTGGTGGCATGGGATTTCAAGCCCAAAACTGGTTCCTTGGCATCCTTGGAACTCTGGCTGGTCGATAAATGGATCATTTTGCAATGCTTAAAAAGGCTACTTTCAATAATAAAATATAAATTCACTGAAACAAAAAGAAAGCTTCATAGATATTTTGCCCTACTATTTTTGACACATCTAGTTGTATTAAAGATCATTATAGAAAACTTGCAAAAAATGCACTAAATTACTACCAGACATGTGCAGGAGGGGAAGTTCCGGGGGGGGGGGGGTGAAGGGCGGCCGCAGGCCGCCGAAAAACCGGATTTTTCCGGTTTTTTACCGGAAAAATCCGGATTCTGGGGGGGGGGGGTGAGGGACCCCTCTGGGGGGGGTGAGCTCAGGTCTGGGGGGGGGGGGGAAAACCCCCCCCCCAAACCCCCCCAAGCACACGTATGATTACTACTATGTCTACAATAGAAAAACAGTTGAAATGTTGCTAGTTGAAAAAAGTTTATTCAAATTCTTGTGACCGCCAAGTCCAGGCACGACACGTTTTTAGGTTGGCACGAAGTCGGCGACTGCCCTGCACGCGGATGCAAATTTCGCGTCTGGGAGGAGCAGACGTGCCTAATTCCGAGCCATCTGGTCCGCGGCTGCTTTGCCGTGAGCTCGGCTGATTCCTGCACCACGGATGAAAAACAATTTCCAGGGCGCGCCGCTTTGGATTTCGCACCAAAATTGAGCGCACTAAAGAAGAACTTCGGTCAGGCGGCACAGGTCCTACACGTCTCGAGTAGATGCCATGCACGATCCGGCTGAAGAGATGACGCGGCACTGGGTGTGGGAAAGGGTATTACTCCTAATCATTCTAAACAACATTATACCGAGGCTCCAGAAGAAGTCAAACTCGAACAGAGTAGGATATTTTGCATTTAACTTTCATTGCAAAAATCCGATAAATTTATTTCTAGGTGCAACACTTCATTCTGAGACGGGATCAACTATAGATTAGTTTAATTTGCATAGCCTCCCTTATCACCCGATAGAACGGCTTTGCCATCAACCTGATCACAACCGATGCTGGATTCGTTTAAAATAGACACAAAAACATACCATACAATTTGCTGAATTATCCATTCCACCAAAGGGCCGCCGGGACTTAATTTCATTAGCAACTATTGAAACTATTACTCTAAACTGTAGTGAGAGTGTCAAAGGAAAAATGACGCACGTGATCAGAGCGCCATTGTGCAACCGGCGTCTCCTGGAACAGATACCAGAAATCACCACTTCTGTCATATGGCAGTAGTGCGCATAAAAGGGCTAAGAGTTTCCAGACAACTTATCTTACCTTTAACTTTATAGCTGGTTACTTTAAAGTCAATGTTCAGTGTGCATTCTCCGTCCAAATGGCTAACTTTCACATTATAGACAGCTCCTAGACAGTCAGCGCGGAAAAACTGTCGACAACACCCGTGCCATACATTACGTTTAGCTTAAACACCTAAAACAAAAATTACGTTAGCTTATTCGCTTAAATTATAAATTGGTTTATGTATAAACATTGTGTGCGTTAAGCTTATATGACATGTCTTGATTATAAACTTTAAAACGATGGATAAGGCTCTTTGCAACTCCCAAAATTGCGAAAGTTATAGCATTTTAAAAATCACCACAAAATCACTGTACAAAAGAATACCACCACCTTAAATGTAGTAAAAATTAATAGTAAAGTTAGCATTATTTAATCTATTGATTATTAAATGTTAATAGAGTCCAATAAATTCTAATGAAAAATATTTTAAGCACCTAATCTGTAGTCTTTAAAGCTCCCTTTTATTAAATTCAAAATCCAAAACTGTTGTTTTTAAAAAGAGCAAGAAGAAATGTAGGGCATTCTTTGAGTTAAATTGGAAAACTCCTGCCGCAAAAGCGACTCATTGTTTTGAGTTGAGAATCAATCAAGTTGCGTTTAAAACTCTCAAATCATCACCGTTCTAAAGTTTCTAAAGAAGTTTCTTACACAATGGTAGCGTCATTTACAGGATCTCATTTATCTAAAGAAACGTTCCTCCTGATCCTCCCGGTCCTGGAATTTCCTACTTCAATGACGAGCAGAAACTATTAAGCAATCGTTCCAACAGCCACAAAAGACCAGAGTGATAATAGAAAGAGTGAAAAGAAGGAAAGGCGGAAGTTTTACAGCAGACGCTTTCGGTACGCTGTTGGAACATTCGGATTGACCGGGAACTCACGTATACAGTAGGGGCTGTTAGGAAACAGGTCGGTCAAGAATGCATTATCCTGACCACGTTAATTAGATCATGTTCGTCATTTTACCCCACCTGGCCTCTTAAGGGCGACCATTTAGTACTTGAGAGATGCTGTTGCATTAAGAACATAGCACGCTCTCAAATGTTCACTGGTCCTCCCTTTTGGTGGACATATCTATACTGCTCATCAAACTACACCTTCATGGTAAATAGCAATGATTGTGTGAGCCCATTTTTATACTACTGAGTCTTTCATTGCACATTAATAGATAACTAATACATGCTCAACCGTATTTTGAAGAAGTATGTTGAAATTTTCAAGTTCGAAACTTTATTTTAAAATTCTGATGAATGACCGAAAAGCCGAATAACCGAAAATAATTGATCAAATCAGTCATACTATGATCACAATTATGCATAAATTAAGTAAACTTACTTTCACTTTTAATTTAGCAAGCTGAAAAACATTTCTGCAAAAAGTTCACGTTTAAAAACTAATTTTAAAGTAGTGAAACCAAAATCAACCAATAACTGATCTAATTAAAGCTTAGTTAAATCTAAATGAAGTTGGATTGACAAGATTTGGCATATATCAAAACTTATATACCCACTTTTTCTATTTCAGATTTCAAACCAAAGTTTCAATTCAATAATTCATAATAATACTTCAATCATTAATACGATCACAATTAAGCACATGCTTGATATTTTCACTTAATTTAGCAAATTGAAAAACATTTATATTGGTATTGCCTTGATTAAAACTTATTTAAAAGTTGTAATCACGAACTAATCAGAAATTTTAAATCATATCTATTAATAATTTCTACAGCTTAGTTAAAACTATTGATTTTACAAATTCAGCATGTATCAAGATCTTTATATCCACTTTTTGAATTGCAGATTTGAAATCTATCTATCATTAACATGATCACAAGTAAGCATAAGAGAAGTAAAATTATTTCCATTAAATTCAGATAGTTGAAAAACATTAATGCAGAAATTTTCAAGAATAAAGTTATTTCGAAGTTGTAATGACGAACTGATCAGAAATCGATAAGTAAATTATCTGATTACAACTTAAAATCCAAATGATATTGGTTTAACAAGATTCAGCATGTCTGAAAACATTTAATACCCACTTTTTGAATTTCAAATTTGAAATCACAGTTTGAAATCACAAACTGATCTTTAATGAATAAACAGCCAATAACTTAATATCAGATTGCACTTATGCATAAGCCAAATAAATTTAATGGATTGTCGGTTTTTCACAAAAAGGCACCCTTTATGTTGGGTATGTCCGATATTGATTTATTGCTTGCCGTGTATGTCCCCCCTCTAACCTTTGATTGGCTGGACCGATCCAGCTGAAATTTTCAGGGTGAGTTGGGGTGACGTAAAGTGCTCCCGGAATTTTTTAGAATGGTGAGGGGGAACCAAGGGAAACGTAAAACTTTTTGTCTCCGATTTTCCTTAAAAGTTGGTCATGGGGTAATTCAACCACGCTGATTTCGAAACTGAAATCAAAATTTCCGAAAATTTTACGGATTTCGAGATATTGGACCCGAACAATTCTGGATTTAGAATTTTTTCCGAAAGTGGTCCATATGGTACTCAAATGGAAGAGCACGTCGAGCTGAACAACTTTCCTTCATGCGAAATGTTGCGAAAGTTATGGCCGAAAAACTGAAAATCCGGGAATTCCCGAAAACCCGGATTTTGGACTAAAAACGTTTTTGTCTCCGATTTTGCTTAAAAGTTGGTCATAGACTAATTCGATGGCGCTGATTTCGAAACTGAAAGAGATTTCCGGAAAAAATACGGATGTCGGGGTACTCGACACGGAAAATTGACTTGTTTATAAGAGGAAAAATGCAGCGGCAACCCGTTCATGCAAAGAAGCTTGTTTGCATCAAATTCACAAGTTGAAGA
The DNA here is from genome assembly GCA_030248195.1 of Trissonchulus latispiculum. Lineage (NCBI taxonomy): Eukaryota > Metazoa > Nematoda > Enoplea > Enoplida > Ironidae > Trissonchulus > Trissonchulus latispiculum. Next base: position 105,001 of record JASAND010019236.1, read on the forward strand.
TCACTAGCGCAGAAATTTTCAAGATTAAACTTATTTAAATGGTATGATGACGAATGGATCAGAAATAAGTTATTTAATTGCAACTTAATTAAATTTAAACAAGGTTGCTTTAACAGGATTCAGAAAATTTATAACCACATTTTCATTTGCAGGATTGAAATCAAAGTTTCAAATCACAAACTGATCAGAAATCGATAAACAATCAATAACTTACCTTATTGTACTTATGTATAAGCTAATAATGTGGCATTCAGTAGATTTAGCAAGCAACAACATTTATACATAAGGTTTCAAGTTTAAAACATATTTCAAAATGGCGATCATGCAATTGAATTGATCAGAAATTGATAATCGATCATTAGCACTATTACAAAGCGAAACACAAGATATATTTGAAATGGATCAAGATCATCTTATTGACTGAAACCTATTTAACTTCTGATCGCTATTAAGCCCTCCCACCAACAATCTTTAAGTTAAATCGGTAAAAGTCAGAAAAAATTTCATCATTGTATCTTTGGGTATTCCCTCCAAGCTTTGTGCCAGATCGAACACAGGGCACAATAGTAGCAATTGAAAGATCCAAAACCATCTTCTCAAGAACAGCATGGATACACGACTGAATCTTTAAACTAAATAATCCACAATAAACATGTAACACCAAATTAGTAAGCTATCAGAGCACTTTATCGGTGACTTAAGTGACTGTGAAAACATTTGTTAATTTAACTATTGTAAATCTAAAAGCCGCATCTAATCTTGAGCGAGCTGCGTAACTAACGAATTGCAGCCAAATTGAAAAGTCAACACCCATAACCTCTGATTATGTTCCGTCTTATCATTTGAGCCGAAATTATCATTATATTCAAAAATTTATTTACTTGACTTGAACAAAATTAAAATCACGATTCATGCAATATCACAATACTTGCTCCAAACGTCAGGTCCAGCCATGATCTTGGCACTACACCTTCACAGTAATTAATTGTCCAAGGCAATCTATATTCAAAATTAGGTGGTAAATCAGATTTAGACATAAAACTAACCTTTCAGTGTGAATCAGATCTTCGGTATTTCGGTCTGGATCAAAATCACAATGAAAACTGGATGAAACTGGAAAATTAAACTCAGGCAAAACGCTGGTAGTATTGAAACTTAATCTTCTCGACGAACGACTTGAAATTTAAAAGAAATGCGCAAAACCTATTTTTCAGTTGGTTTTCCGTTACAGATTAACTAACTGGCCTTTCGTTAACAGGTAACCCTAATGTCGTTAATGTTTTCTAATATTCAGCAGCGAAACTTTTAACGTCGAAGCAATGCCATCTCATTCATTTGTTTGCTTCTGGCGGATTTTTCCAATGACGAATACCAGTTCACTGAATCAGAGTTTGCTACTTTACAGTAAAATTCTAATATGCAATGAGATGTTTGGTCCTATTGTAGAAAAGTGAAGGTTCAGGTCTAAGGTGTGTCATGTTGAGCTAAAGTTCTACTCTCCTCCTCTTCCTAGTTAAACTTGTAAAAAGAATCACAAAGCTAACTTTATTCTTAGCAGAATTAGAACAGTACAACTTCGAACTCACACTACAAGTTAGACCAAAGCGATATACTAAAAGTCAAATACAAAGATGATAAGAACTGAAACTAATACAAATAATGGCGGACCTACTGTGTGAAAACCGGTATAGCGTACACTGACCCCAACCTCAACTGCCTAAACCGCACATCTCTCAAAACCACTGAAAAGAAATCGGGCAAGCCAATTGTCTACAATATTTGTAACGATTGACCGTCTGCCTTTGTTAGAAAGATCAAAATAAACCGCTCACTCTGAGTAATTACTTTTAGGCAAAAAGGAAATGTCACAACGCATGCATTCTTAATTATCATCGTAAATCATATGTACTGCCAACTTCACCAAAGTACTTGTCATCAATTCACCAAATACGAAATCTGAGTTAGTCTTACTGTAGGATTTAGTACTTATGCTTAGGCATAGAATCGTCTAGTTCGACTAATATCCCACAGCAGTTTATTCCGTAGGTTACTCTAGTTGAAAACCTAAGACATCAGCCACAGTTGGAAAACGTACGGTCTTATCTTTATGTAAAGAAGATTTTTGTTTCGTTACAAATAAAAAGTTTGTACTCATAAACAATCATTGAGTTATTCATATAGAGATATTTCAAAAACCTTTTGCCTGGCTACAAAAGTTTTGTTCGCCTTCCGATATAAAAAACCCCGTGAACGGATACATGTACCGAGAAATTAAATGTTTATTTTCAGTTATGGGTTATTATTCGTTCTGGACGGTAAGATCATGGACATAATTTAGACAATGAGCATTTCCGAATTATCCAGCACAAAGACGCAAAAATCTAGCAGATGAATGAAAGATTCATTTAGGCCGTACTCAACTCAGCTTTGACTATGAAAAAACGGGTCAGACGTGGTTCCAGTTCATGGGCAAGGCACAGCACGGAGTTTAGGTAATGGAGGAAATTAACTTATAATTAAAATCGGCATGCCCAAAATCCTATATATACAAAATCCTATATATACAATATATATATACGAAATGGTCAATTTTTTAATATTAAGTTGTGGTCCGCCATTGTTTCGATCATGGGTTAGGTACAGGGATCTTTTCAGGATATCCCCCCAGGCCCAGATTCGCAAAACTTGACCACATGAGCTGAAATTTGGTATGGGTATGTTTTCGACCACCCTGAGTTCAAATATTTCAAAATTTTTCCATATCGCGAAATTCGATTTTTTCGATTCGTAAGGGGAGACCAAGGGGATCCGAAAATTTTTTGTCTTCGATTTTGCTGAAAAGTTGTATTCAAGGGCTTTCGGGGTCGCTGAACACGAATCTAAAATCAGTTTTTCGATTCAGCTTTTCGTTAGCTCAGTATATATAACCTAAGGTAAGCTTAAGATGTAAGCTTATACTGAGCTAATGAAGAGCTGAATCGAAAAACGGATTTCAGATTCGTGCTCAGCAATCCCGAAAGCCCTTGAATACAACTTTTCAGCAAAATCGAAGTCATAACATTTTCGGTTCCCCTTGGTCCCCCCTTGGGAATTGAAAAAATCGAATTTCGCGATATGGAAAAATTTTGCAATATTTGAACTCAGGGTGGTCGAAAACATACCCATACCAAATTTCAGCTCAGGTGGGCAAGTTTTGCGAATCTGGGCCTGGGGGGTTATCCTGAAAAGATCATAGGTACAGTACAGAGCTTAGCTAATACAAGAAAACTAAGCTCATATTTGAATTCTACATGGTTGAAAACCCCTATATACAAAGTTTTTCCGTCTTAGATAGAAAAATTGGTGATTCTTCCGTATAACACAATGCGCAATGCCTATACTGTGCCTATACATGTAAAAACCCGAAACCCCCGCGCAGTGCGCAGCAAAATTTTCGACCCCCGCGCAGCGCGAAGCGCTGCGCAGAAGACCCCTGCGCGGGGGTCAGCACTGTTGGAACACCAGCGCAGACCAGCGCGGGGTCAGCACTGTTGGAACCCCCGGCGCTGAGGTTACTCCCATAGAAAGTAGATAATCAGGTAGTGCGCGTTAGCGAAGGATATTTCAGGAGACCCAGTCACCATCTAACAAACTATTATAAACTGTTAGCTGTCTGTGTCTGTAACTTTATTAAATGTTAATCGAAGGCAGGTTCCCCCCCTCTTTGTCTTATAAAAATTTGTTTTAATAATTATCGCATCACGGCTGTAATACTCTGCGCAACACATTAGGCTGATCAGATTGGGAGAATGTACCATCTGCATCAATCGGCCGCAAACATGAAACTTTGGATCCTAAGGATCCCTCAACCAAAATAAACAATGTTTGTTTTTCAAACGGGCCAGCAGGCACCGGACATTAGCAATCCCCCCTTCCCACCTATGTCAATTAATTAATTAATTAAGGGGCGGCCGCCTTCGGGTGGAGCTGCCGAGGTGCGTTCATCACATAGACGGTGATGGACAAACCTCCAGCCTTGGTACTCGCCCCGGGTAATTGTGAAGACAATTATGCGGTGTCAGCCAATCGCCCTTCCCCAATAGTCAAAATTTAAAAATATCGTGGCTGACACTACTCCTAACGGGTGCTCATCCAACTGGAGTGGGGCGTACGGAAAAATTTTTTCCAGCGATTTAGGAGCATTTAGTATGCTAGCTAGAGGGTTGCTACTAACCAGATGTGTTTTACACAAAAATACCCCGGGACCCTTTTTTAGTTGCCCGGTTTGCTACTTGTTAGCTAGAGTAGTCGCTTGCCAAAGTTGGGAAAACGAGGCAAAAACCAGGTTGCGCATACATTTTTCCTAATTTCTCCACTACAAAGAGCGATTTCGTAATAACTAGAAACGGGTCACCAAATATTTGATAGAGGTATCGAATGATCTACTCTGATATGATCGAATGGTCTCTTGATAAAATTTACTTCAGTCTGCAAAAAATCTGAAAAATTGCCCTTCTTCAAAAATCCGTTAAAATTTTTTCGAAATCCAAAAATTAGTTTCATTGTATTCATTAGAAAGGGGAAATGTTAAGCTCCATTTTGATATAAAGATGACTTCTTAATTCCAAGTAATGAATGAGTAATCATGTGTAATAAAAATGAATATTTTGTC
>JASAND010019237.1:0-21852 GCA_030248195.1 Trissonchulus latispiculum
AACACATGTACAAAATAATACTATGCGAGTGAGCGAGCCCCGTTTGGAATTATGTACCCATGTAGGGGCGGTTGTGAGAAGGGGTCAATTCACCCTATAGCTCGCATAGCATAGTTTTTGATCTGATAGCAGAGAGTCTGCCTGGTATTATGTACTCTTGGTTTAACTTGAATATAGCATGCCAGGGTTTTTGTACACTGTAAAAATTTTTATTACTTAATTTTGTACTGTTATGCTTTTACTAGATCAATTCAAAAATAGATGGTTGTAAACTTAATTCTGTATCATTTCGATTTTCCAAAGTTTTAAATCATCACATCGCTTACTGTTTAATGTATTTCCTAAGTTTCGGTTAAACGGTTTATAAAACTGCTCAGTTTAATAGAGCCCAAGGCTTTCGGAATTTTTTGGATGGACTTTCTTCGAAATCGGGTTCAAATCGGTCGTTATTTCCATTAAGGGCTATTGTCAGATATTTTGTTGGTATTGCAGACGGAAGATATTTGGCGACAAGTGACCTCAATGAATTCTTTAGAGGAGGTTTTTGGGTTGCACTGTGGCGCAGATATTCCTTTGGACAAAAGTTTGCGTGATATTTTTATCAAAGGAACTCTGGCGGATATTGCGGCTAATTTTCAGGTTTCTTTTTTTCTTCTTACTGCTGATGAATCACTACGTAAGTCTTGTTAATTTGAAGGTATATACATAGATGTAGGGGTTTTCTGAGCCACACTGTGGAACACTTTCAAAACTTTCGCTCAGAAGGCTAAATTTTCTAAACTTTTCCGGCTTTGCTTAGGAGTCTTTATTCAATTTTAGCCTTGAATTCTGGGGAGGGGCAAGAAGCCCCCTCCAAGACAAAACTCCATAGAATAAGGCAAGTTATTTGGAGGGGGGAGTTTTAAAGAGATACAAAATCTGAGCATACTGTCATTGGCGGGATAGTCTATACTTTCACAAAAGTAGGGTAATAAGATTTAGTTTAGTTTTCTGCACTATTCTAATAAGGTGTGCCTTTTGCTTAAAATGAAAAACCTATGTTTTGTCTAAAATTTACTTTTTAATAGATGTTCATTGTATTTAATTGATTCAGCTGTTACCAGTTGTTATTTCATTTAATTTAATTTATTTTATTTTTATTTTATACGATTCAGTACTACTTGTCAGTTTCTTTTTTGTGCCATATTTTCAGGCCCTAGCAACCTACTGTGCCTCAGATGTTCGTGCCTGCTATCTGATCCTGCAACAACTGTGGCCCGTCTACCGGGCCCGGTTTCCGCATCCGGTCAGCCTGTTTGGCATACTGGAGATGAGCATCTCCTATCTGCCAATAAATCGATACTGGCTCGACTATATTGATCGATGTGAACAAATGGCTAGCCAGTGCGAATCGGAACTGCAGTCTCTGTTTTGGCAGTTGGCGGACCAGGCTGTTGCAGAGAAGGTAGAAGGAAAAGATAATTAGTTTACATTCTAAGAGTTTAAAGTTTAGAAATAATTTCTGTCTGTACTACCTTGTTAGAATTTTTTCCAGATGAATTAGGCTTCACCGTTGGCATTAAAGCGAAGAAGTTGGCAGCTGTATTTCGCAAAATTTTGCCCCAAATTTGCAAGCAATCTTCGGTACCAATTTCACGTATGTAGTTTGTCAAAATTTCACTGTTTAAGTTTAATTTAATTTTTTACAAGTTGATCACTAGTACCTCTTCCCAGATTTTAGGCCGCCACGCTAAGAACCCCCAATTTAAAGTGTCTAATACTTTGATTTTCTGCTAATACCTTTGCTAGACAAATCTGATCCGACTTGGGGGTTCCAACCTTAGGAACCAGGTTTGTTCAGTTTTTGCTGCATTTTTGCTGTTTCAGTCCAAAGATCAAGCCTATCAGGCGGATCCATGGCTCTGGGATCTGAATTGGACCTTTCCCCGTCTGCCTGCCGGCGGATCCAATGGAGGCCTCACCCCCGTTCTGCCTCGACTGCCCGGCGAAGACCTAGAGGTCTATGCCCGACGATTTAGGTCTGAGACTGGTCTAACTTTGCCCAAACGACGGAGCGCAGCCTTTGGCTATCCGGCCTGGTATCGTGCCCTGGCCGAGAGCAATGGCGATGGAAGTAAGCTCACTGCTATTCCCACTGACTGAAGCTAACCAGTGGCTCAGTTGGTTGAAGCGTCTGTGCGTTAAGCGGGAGTCCGTGGGTACGAGTCCCGGGCCAGGCGCCCGACTTTTTTTCGGGTGATTGCTTGATGGTGTGCAACTTTCTTTCTTTCATTCTTTAATTTGTATTCATCGTTCCTCCTGGTAAAGCATATATAATTTTGCTGGCGATTGTCACTTTTTGACCCTACCTTACCTTAGCAAACCCAGCAATCCATCCTTACTTGGTCGGTAAATAAGTACTACTGATGTGGGAAGGTAACAGGAAACGGTATAGGCATCTGCCTTGAGCAGTAGGCCCCTTCTCCACGGTTGTAGTCATCATTCGAAGTGACTGTCCCGGCTCAAGGGCCACTGGGTATCCGGGGATGAGCACAGGCACCCTAGACCCTGACATGGGCAGGAGAATTCTCCGGGGGTTACCTTTACCTTTTGTCTCTGTTTTTTAGGTATAACTTTAGCCAAACTGACGGCCAAAACGCATGTCACCCCGAAACTGATGCAACTTTGCTGGGAAGGCTTTCCCCTACATCATAACTATAAAGAAGGCTGGGGTTACCTGGTTCCGCAACCCTGGTGCCTGGACGGCCTTGACCCCGAAAATCAGTCTCTCAAAGTGACCCTTCAAACGGGTCCGAAGGCAAAATTGCCCGCCGTTTTGCCACTGAAACAGATGGTTGAGCATGTGGTCGCTTACCACGGGGATAAAGTGTAGGTCCGCTTTTTGAGTTTTATCCGTCCTTTTCAGTTAGTTCTACCAAGAGTACATAATAACTAAGAGTGTGACAAGCGTTTATACTTCTTAGTTATTAGGCTGGGGACATCGACTGCACGATTACGGCTGACTCCCCACAAATTGGACCCCAGTGACCCCCCCCCGCAAATGAGTACCTAGTACACATTTGTGTATGCTCACTCGCTTGTATGTTTATGTGTTGAAGCTCCAGCTGCTGATAGCACTTTTTTATATAAACGCTTGTCACACTCTTAGTTTTCTACCTTTAGGCTGCTAAAACTAACTGTAGTAAGATCAGGATCAACTTTGTGTTAGTGTTTTGATTCGGACTAATTTGGAGGGGGGGGGGTAGTTTGTCTTGCATTTAAAACCGATATTTCTAAGGTACGCTTTCAATTGACTAACAAATTTTTGGTATATACATACGCAGTTTTCTGTCTATTTTTCTAGGGTTTCTATTTTCTTCCATTCTAGATCTTCCGTCTTGGCTCAGTGTGATCAGTTGGCCCAGCGAAAGGAGCAGGGTTTCTGCGAATCTGTTGCTCTTCCGGGGTGTCATTTCTTCAAACTACCGCATACAGCCGGTTTCACCAGCAACGTAGGCAATCCCCTGAGTCGCCACTTTTTCCACTACATCGAGTCGGGCCGGCTGCAATCGGCCCGCCAAGACTCAGCTCGTCTGGTTGTTCAGCATTCGATGAAAATGGCCTACTGGCAGCAGAATTCGGATCGAATTCTGTCCCAGATGCCGATTCGTATATCTGGCAGTGATTCGTCGGGCAGTTTCCAGGGTGCCATTTTGCCACGACTTGTAACTACGGGTACTAACTGGTTATTGTGTCGTTTTGATTAAGCACATTTATGAAAAATGTGTGTTAATGGTTGACTAAGTTGACTAAGTTCCAACTAGTCTGTTGACAAGGAAACCACCTTCTTCCAAATTACTCCATAAATCAGAACTGTCTTCCAAAGAACCAAATTTGCTAACATTTTCGGATTCACCGATGTCTTTGTAACACGTTGGTTTTAACCTTCTTGTGCACTGAATCATGAAAGATTGTTGCTGAAAACACAGTTGCTTACGTAATACACATTCTGGTACCTTCTTTGGAAATTCCCCCTCATTTTCTTATTGCATATTTTAGTTTTATTGATTTTATGTAGTTTACTTCGTTTAATCTGGTGTTGTACATGTTTAGGTACTGTAACTCGTCGCTCCGTCGAGAATACCTGGATGACTGCCTCCAATGCGGTGCCGGATCGGATCGGTAGCGAGCTGAAGGCAATGATTCAGGCCCCACCTGGCTATCATATTGTGGGTGCTGACGTTGACTCACAGGTGGGTAGTTCTGGAATATTCCACAACTCTAGTGCCCTCAAGGCTGCACCAAGGTGGGGGTATTAGGGGTCTTGTATAATGGAGAAGTCCGGGAGTTTAACCACAGAGCTACCTCCACTACAGAGGACTGGCGCAATGTAACACAATTCCTGACTGCTGAGGAGATCTAGTCCAGGCGGCTCTCTTTTAGAACCCGGAAGAGCCTCGCCGGGTTTGGGGGAATATGAAATTTGGGGGTGGGGCGCCGGCCTGTCTGGCGCCAGAACAGAAAGGGGGAGATTGGACCAAAAACCACTAATGAATACCCCAGGCTAGCCCTGGAGCGTTTACCTAAAAATTGGAAGTAGCTCAACCCGCAAATTAATTAAATTAAACGAAATGATTTAACAACTGACGGTGTATTAGAAAACATGGTTAAAATTCAAACGAACAAGTAAAAGCAAAATTACAATTTACTGGCTACCAATAAGTACAAGATTGGGAAACGGGAGAGGAAAAACGCAAGAAAAGGGGAAACGGGTAACATAGGGGAAATTGGAAATTGAGCACAGCAAGGGGAATTAGAAAGGGAGAATTAGTCGAAAAAACGGGTTAAAAGAAAATCTAAGGCAGATAGAGACAGAGGGGCAACCCCAAAATTTGTACTAAAGCCGGACCCCCAATTTGGTAAATACGACCGCACCCGACAGTCCAAACTTACCCACTGAATAAACGGTAAGTCATGATTTCAAGTTGGAAGGTATTACGCAGTTGATATAGGTAGATTCCCGTGCTCAGTCTTTTACACAACAGTAAGGAAATAATTTACATGTAGCGTTGTCTTTACGGTTATTAAGAGGAAAATAAAATAAAACTACCTACTAGAGTTGTTGACCGGCCGAGGAAAACCCGGCCGGCCGGCCCACGATGCCGCCAAAAACCGGCCGGGCAACAACACTACTGCCTACTAGACTACACTAGAGTAGACCCTCTCCCGTTTCGGATGACAAAAGGAAAATGTTTTTGGTATTTTTATGACAAAAACGGCAATTTTTCGAAAAGATTGGCTCATTCGTCACACACAATGATTAGCTTTTTGAAAGAATTAAGCATCCAATGTACGACTTTTGGGCAAAAAAGGAAATATTCTTCAACTTCACCCCAGAGACCCCGTTGTATATATTATTTGACCGTGGACCTGGACCTCCCTTTTTGAGATCCAGGATGCGGGCCTGAGTGCCCCCCACACTTATTCTATGAGCTACTGTTCAGAAGGGCTACAGGTACAGGTTCCGTCAGATAGCACCAGTTTTCTTCGGGATCGGTTTCGGAACTTGCCTTTTCGACCTGAAACGTAAGTATCTGTACAAACTAATGTGCCCCTTTTCTCCTGGCTAGCCGTGAGACCTGAGAGGTTGTTGGCTCTCGGCTCAGGCATTATTTCCGGTCATTACTATTGTCCTCCTGAAAATCAGCATACGCACTGAGCCTAGGAAATGCCAGCTAGCAACTTCCTATCGTGATTGTTACAATCTTTTAGTTGGCATAAAGCAAGTGGATGCTAATCAATTAGTACTCTCGGTTAGCGGTGGGGCCGGTTCCACTAGTGCCGGTTGGAACCGGAACCGGACCGGAAGGATTTTTAGAACTGAAACCGGTGACCGGAAACTAGGACCGGAACCGGTACCCTATAATCGGAACCGGAACCGGTTTTGTAAATTGAAACCGGGCCCAACTCTACTCTCGGTGCCAGCTATAATTATAATTTGTTACGATATTGGGTTGCAGGTGGCTTGCACTCAGCGGAAAGGATACTACTAGTTCTACTAGAGTAATTCAAATTTTTTATCTAAGTTGAATTCTACTACCCTGAACTAACATTTTTCGTTTTTTTTCTTATTTCCACATTTTAATTTTTCTATTTGTCCGTCTCTTTCTTGCAGGAACTTTGGATTGCCTCCGTGATGGGCGATGCATCGCTTGGCGCCTCTCGCGGCCATGGGGTCACACCGTTTGGCTGGAGTCTTCTGAAGGGAACCAAAAAGGACGGAACGGATTTGCATTCCGTGATTGCCCGCAGGATGGCCATTTCCCGGGATCATGCCAAAGTGATCAACTATGCCCGAATCTACGGGGCCGGGAAGGCTTTCTCTAGTCGCCTTCTGCAACAGTTTAACGTCTCTCTGTCGCCGAAAGAGGCCGGCAAAATGGTCAACAGACTGTTTCTGATGACCAAGGGTCGTCAAGGCTACGTCCTGAAGGATCCGGGTCTGCTAAAGTCCGGGTCCGATCCCGGAAAACCGGTTTCCGCGGTCACCGTCCAGCGACTGGCCCACCGGCTGAAACAGTCCTCGGACGAATTTACGGAAAAACGGTGGCAGGGTGGAATTGAGTCGAGCATGTTCAATGCCCTAGAGGCCGTTGCCCGGTCCCCGGAACCGGAAACCCCGGTTCTGGGTGCCCGGATAAGCAGGGCCCTCGAGCCCCATCTCGTGGGTGATGACTATCTGCCCAGCCGGATGAATTGGGCCGTCCAGAGCTCCGCTGTGGACTATCTCCACCTGATGCTCTGCTGTGTTCGCTGGCTGTGCCAGCTTCACGGACTGCCGGCGCGATTTTTGATTTCTGTAAGCCTGTTTTGCTCTGTTTGACTTTTGATTGTTTCTGTGAACTGTGAAAAGTGATTTGAAAATTTATTTATGAATTCATGAATTCAAAAAATTGATTTTCAGATTTATTGCGCTAATTCTTGAAATCTTGAGCCTTTCCCGTTTTGCACTGAATTTGTAATGATTGCTGATTTGCTGATTGCTGATTTGTAATGTTTTCGAAAACTACGATATTGATTTTCTCTAACTGAAGTGCATGTTCGGAAGTTTTGATGTCTAGAAATAGTTTTCATCTTCCAGTGGTGCAGAAAGCATCTCTGGGATTGTGAGGGCGTTGATTTTTCGTCTCTCAATTTCCTAACTAAGTGGGCCTCTTCCACGTTGATACTTTCATTGCTTTCACATTAGTTTTGAGTTTGTCCTATCATATTTCTGTGTGATACTCTGCAAGAGTTTTAAAATAAGATTCTGATATTGCTATTTGTCTGGTCATAAAGGTCTGGAAACCTAACATTCGCTTTATGCTTGTTACAGGTTCATGATGAAGTCCGCTACCTAGTCCCCAGTGCTGATCGTTATCGATTTGCCCTGATTCTTCAGCTGACCAATCTCATCACCAGGGCCATGTTTGCCCATCGAGTCGGAATTCCGGACGTCCCAGCGTCGGTTGCATTTTTCAGCGCAGTTGATGTTGACACTGTCTGGCGTAAAGACCCAACGTCAGAGTGTGTCACTCCGTCCAATCCTGACGGACTCAGCCGATCCTATGCAGTTGTCCCGGGTGAAGCACTTTCCGTTTCGGAAATTTTGAACAAAGTTAATGTTAACAATGAAATTGAATCGTGTGATTATGTGCAATTAAAGATGGCCTGAAGTGTTTGCAAGCAGTAGGTCCAATAGAGAAACGAGCGAACGAGAAATGGAATATTCCCTGATATTACTTTTTTGCCGTACTCTGAAGGATCTGATTTGCTAACTTTGAGCAATTACCCGTAGTTTCTAGGGGCCTTTTCAAGAAAGGGTAGAGTAGAGTTAAAATTAACTCGATTCTTTTCAAGAAAGAGTTAAAAGATTTAATTTTAACCCTGCGAGTTAGAGAGAGTTCAAATTATAACTCCGCGTGGATTCATGAAAAGAGTTAAAATTAACTCGCTTTAACTCTGCCCTTTTCAAGAATCGCGTGTAGAGTTAAAAATGTGTGGATTTAAATTTAACTACCCTTTTCACGAAAGGGTCAAATTTAACTCTGCTTAACTCTATCTGAGCATTTTCTATTGAAATTTAACCCCAGGCAAAACACGCAGGTTAAGCAGAGTTAAAATTAACTCTATTCATGAAACCATGGGGTTAATTTTTTCCCTGTCATTTTTAACTCCTTTTAACTCTACAGCTTTTAACTCTGCAGGGTTAAAGAGAGTTAAAACACGCAGAGTCAAAATAAACTCTGTGCTTTCATGAAAAGAGTTAATTTTAACTCTACTCTACTCAACTCAACTACTCTACTCTACCTTACCCTTTCTTGAAAAGGCCCTAGGGTTTTGCTGTAGTAGGGGTGGCCCCCCACACGTTCCCTCCCCTACTTTTTTGGGCTTCCCCCACTTACTATAAGGTATTTAGCCGTTATCGTGCAGATCATGTCGGAAGCCTAATAACTAAGAGCGTGACGCTTTGAAGCTTATACTGTGTAAATTCACCTCATTTTATGAAACTAGCAATTAGCTTACTTTGTTGACATACCAGCTAAATATAGTCGTTTTTGGCATATACTCAACTTCAAGATACAGCTCAGCATTTGTAAAAGCAAAAATGTTCATTTTCGTGTCCTCTTTCCTACGATAATAACCAATCCGGTGCCTCATCACCATATACTGTGAGTCTAAGGTCCAATATTATAAGTTTCTTATCCTTTCACGTAAAAAATCCGGGTGTGGACAGAGAATGAGATACCAAAATTCTATTTTTACAACAAATGGAAGCCTGTCCCTGTAGGATTGAATTTCACAAAGCAATATCAGACCAGCACCACAACTGAAGGCTGAACCTCTGCTTCCCATTTCTCTGTTCATGGATGAACCGGGACAACGGAGAAAATTGGGGAAAACAATAATACATTCTCTGGTGCTTCGTCGGAGTATAAACTAAACTGTATTTATACGTATATTTGAATTATTCACATTGAACCTTACACTGTTTATATATATATATATATATATATATATATATATATATATATATATATATATATATATATATATATATATATATATATATATATATATATATATATATATATATATATATATATATATATATATACTGGGACGCGCGCTTCAATCGTAACGTGTTACTCCGGCAATGTTCTGGAAATTAACGTCAAAATCTTGGGATCCTTCTCAGCGTAAACACATACAACGCTAGCCTTTTGCCCAAACCGGTGTTTTCGACAGTTAATTGAACCAGGAAGCATACAAAACATTTACTTCCCCTTTCGTTTGCGTCAAGGCTACATAATACAATAAGGGGTTGAAACTCTTACACTACTATGTACTGAACATGCTTGACATGCTCGGTTTTCTCGGTCTCGGGGGGCCTAATTAAAGTTGTAATTAATAAAAATTACTAATAAAATGTCTACTGTAAATCTGAGGCTAATTATCAAATCAGCGAGCAGACACACGTTTGTATGAACGCATGTATTCTAATTGTTAGGTGGTACCCCCCCGAGATTTGGGGGTCCCTAGTTGACAAACCGAGCATATCAAGCATGTTCAGTACAGTAATGTAAAAGAGTAATCTATGCTCTTATTCTATTATGCATTCTTAGTTGTAAACTGCTTATTAGCACACTCCAATCAAAAAGGAGCCTGCTTTTAATACATAATCAGCTAGCACAGAACCAACTGTCTCAAATACGCTTGAACTTCGCTTCCGCTGTTTACGCAAAAATGGGAAAGGACGTTGCAGCAGGTAGCTGCATTTAATGTAAGTTTTAAGAACATTAATTCTATTTTAACTTTTTTGTTTCAGAGAGAAGATCAACGGCACAGGAGGCGTGTATGGTCCCTCCTGTGTCCAACATCAAATTCTGAAGTGGATATCTTATGGAATGGTTTTATGGAATGGATTTTCAAATGGGACTTGGATTTATGGAATGGAATTTCAAATGGAACATCTGTCAGCTAAGTTTTCGAGTTCATTTTCTTTAAGTTTTAAAATAAATTAAGTTCAACAAAATTATAATATATAAATTGAATTGAGACATTCAAGTTGTGATGGGCATGGGGGTGAAAAAGGTCCCCTGTGTCTCTGTTACAACTTGAATAGAAACACTTCTTCATCGCTAATTTGAAGGTTTTTCGATTAGTATTTTTGAGTAAGTGCGAAACCTAAAACTTTATTTCTTAAATATTTCTTTATTTTCCACCAAATCATAAAAGTGCAAAAATTATACTTTCAAATATTGAATTACGAAACCATTGCTTGCATTTCAGAGCTTCACAGACCGCATTTTTCAATCTTTCCTATCTTAGAGCTCGGCCTCCCCTACCGTTTCCGTTTCTGCAGCCTATTTTTAATCCCTTTTGCTTTCCGAGCAGGCTATCAGCTTTCCGCCATCTTAGTTGCTATTACCAAGCGGGGGGCAACAGCAGTCGGATTAACGACTGCTGCCGCCTTGGGCGTGACTGCGGTGCTTCGGTGCCAATAACCGTATGGTAGTTTCGCTTTGGGATCATGTTTCTGTCCTTGATCTTCGTCTCTCCGCCTCTAGACAGCGGTCTGCGGAGAGCACCACTCACGGGCCACGCTGTGTGCCTAGATAGTGGATGAGCCCTGACCAAAAAAAAAATGGCAAAGATATCACTCTAACCAACTTGAATGCTCAAGAACAATTTTTAATGGAATGCACTGTAAAAACACAATGATTACGCTAAATGAAATTAAAACCGGCAGTCATTAGACTTACAAATACAGGCTCTCTTTTGGCTTCGACTAATATAAAGCGAAACCGAATAATACAACTGCACATAGCAACGTGTCAATTTCGCCTCAATAACACAGTCACACTTCACAGAACACAATTATACACATACGTATACACACCTCCCTGGAAAAATCGGCTCAGAAAATTTAAACCCTACTTTGGAGGGGGAGCGGTCGCGATTTTTTGACCATCACCGATTTTTCTCATTTACGCATATTTTATACTTACTGCATGGGTATGCACAACAAGACAAGTGTGTTTGTTGCAAAACTTTTTCTCTCACTCACAAAAGCCCTCCACAATGTGACTCCGACATGTGCTAAACATAGGAAAATTGAAACACTTAGGAAAATTTATCTGTTTCCAAATGTTTGTGCGATGTGTAAGAGCAAACGGGCTACAACTTGGTGTAAACCTAATCTGGACATCTATACGAGATTATTTCCAGTGGGGCGGCAGATTTTCTACGAATTCCGGAGAAGCCAGTTTTTGCTCAAAATCCTCTACTAATGTGTTGTGTGGGTCATTAAACGTTTTCTTCTGTGCTGGGCTAACTCTTCGGTACAGAAAAGAAACGTCGCGTTTAAATGTTAGCACAGTACATTGCTAGAGCATTATTTTGCACAAAATTATCACTGGTCCTGGATTTTCATAGTTCACAGTTTTGGTAGCTGAGAATACATTTGTCCTATTTCCTGTTTCCTGAAAATGAGCAAAATCGGTGACTATAAAATTTGGAACCTGACGACCCCACCCTTTAAAAGCAAACAGCAAATTCATACTGTTTGATACAAAAATTACAGGATATATATTCAAACATTCTTTAAAATTTACCGCCAATTTCCTTAAACCTTAAACTTGTTATTCTGATCTGTTCTGTATCTTAAACTTGTTGCAGGGTGAACCGGGCTTGAGCGTGTCCAAAGGTCAAACAATAGGCAAAAGCAATTTTCAGCAAATCACAGAATCTGTTTTTCGCATTTTGAGCAAATTGCACAAAACATAACACAAAATTGGCTCTAACCAGTAGTGTCCCATTTTCAAGTGCAACAAATTCCTTGTAATAACAATAGCAGCAAAATGAAATGGCACGATACAAAGTACGTAGTAATGAAAAGTAACAGATATATAGCACAAATTCTAAACAAAACAATAACATGAATTATTAAAAGAAAGTTCTCAACCAAGAGAATATTATGCAACATACGGAATTATACCCAGAGATCAAAAATGTTATTTCCAAATATGAGACAGTAGAAGGCATAATTAAACACTCAGCAACGCAAAATAAAGGGTTGGCTCCGGGCCCGGGTACCCCGGGTCCGAATCCGTGTCCAGGTTAAAAAATACTGAAGATTCTAGAAATTGATATACTGAGGGATTTTAAAACATTATAGATTATATCTAATTTGTTGCTTTTCTGCTAACAAATTGGTTAAACCGATGTGGTAGCGATTAGCATCAAGATACTTTAGTGGCCAAGATGACTTATTTCTAACCTATTTTGGCCTGCTCATGATTGAGATTGATATAGACATTGGATGCAAAACAAAGAAAAAATTGACAGAAAAATTGCGATTTTACTAAGAAAACTAGAAATTACCGTCAGTCAACTTATGCTTTCATGATCGGATAACCAGATATTTGGCAACAACGAGTGTAGATAGTAGATCCCGTACCTAATTCCTAAAATTACGATAGGATTTCTAGAATTCCGCATTTTTAGCATATTCCGTAATAGCATTTGCCGAATTGTAAACACCGGCAAGCACCAGAAAATGGACAGTGCTTTGCCTGTTTTTAGAAATGCGGAAGACAGTTCTTAGGAGCAGACAAAGTTTGCCAATTCCGAATTCTAGAAATTCTAAGCCAACAGCAAATTTTTATTTTAATTACAAAACATGAGCCTGTTTCCAAATCCGAAAATTTTCAGTGGACTTACTCTTTCCCGAAAAGATCTTCAACCACTGCATGCATAACTGGTAAAAGTATTTTGGAGGAGGAAAGGAATTTCGGTGCTGCTTCGAAAAAGAACCACAACAGGTAACTAAATCCGGTTCGTAAAATCGTGGCATTTTCGGCGTAGCTTTTCAATCCTAAACTCCGAAGGGGCCTGCTCGGTAGCTCAGGGAATCGCACTGAGGAAATAATACCAAAACATGATTTTCCGTTTTTCTCATTTTTCGCGAATTTTGAATAAAAACTAATGACTTCTTCAATTTTGGACAATTTTGGAAAAATCAGATTTTGAAATTTTTGAAAACACCAAAAATTTTCCAGCATGGACTACGATTATTACCGTGTCAAGTGAAAACACGTTTAAAAGCTTAAATTGTTTTTATTTATTATTTAATATTATATTTATTTTATTATTATTTAAAAGATTAGTTCAGGTCCTCCGACAGCATTTTAAGATGTTGGGGATGTTGGAAATAAAATACCGGAAAAAAACAAAAAGACCACACGGCTAGTCTTTTTCAGAAAATATTCCACCCTTAACCCTGACCCCAACTTATGCCAAGATTTGCATCTTTGAGTCATTACACATATTGTATGCGAATAAAAACGGCAAAATAATAACTAAACACTAAAATGAAACCATTATGTTACACATGAAAGGAGTCAAAGTCAAAAACGATGTTAAAAACAAAACAACCAACGCAACTGCTAAAATGGTTACAACGATAACTATAGTCAGCAATAAACACTATTTTACACCCTTTTTGCGGGGAAAGGGAGAGAAAAATACGGAGCATCACAATTTACCATCTCACACGAATCATTATGAGAAAACCAATCTGAATCTGAATTTCACCTTAAAAAAGAAGAAAAAAGAAGCTAGAAAATAAATAAAAGCAATTTGGCAAAAACAGCAAACAGAAGCTTTGGGCCACTAACGTACGTAGTTTTAAAAATGCCACAAACAAAGTCAAATTTTTCTCCCACCTATGAACAACAATGAAAAACTCAGTCGCAACCAGAAGCAAAAAAGCATGAAGACAAGATTCCAGCAAAACAAAAAAATTGGTATGTAAGTCTAGAAGACAGCAAAAACAGGTTCACGCTTAGAATTGAGAATAAAGAAGTTTCAACAAAGGCAGCACATAGGACACGTAGAAACAAGCTAGAAGGCAGCTAGCACCCATTGCAGCACCAAATCCTAAACATAATATACAATAGCACAGTGACAACAAATTAATATAAGCTAAATAAATATAATTATCAAGAGTGCCTACATAATAAATACGGGCACTGGCAGGCGTCATACGTATACTCTATGTACCAAAGCCGGTAACTTTCCTATGCAAACTACCACCTAACCCTCCCCTGACCCCGCCGGAACTGACACATGGAGGTTCAAATGGGGACTGAACTGAAGCTCTGCATACTTTACAAGTTAAACGCGATGGGGCTCAATTTAGAAAGGGTTATGCTTTACAGTCATGTATAAATCATATTAAGCTTGACGCTTGACGCCGGCCGTAGTTCGGACGCGAGCACCAAGATTTTAGATGGATTAGGCGAAAACCTGCGTAGAATAGATTCAGCCTTAACTACAAAGTATATACTGTAAATACACGTTCCACTAACTCCTGTCGTCCCATATGGGCAGCGGCGTACATGTTTTTTGGGGGAGGGCTGACCTCAAAACGCTGGGCAGGACCTGGGGACAAAGCCCCTCAGAAGTTGTAAATTCTTGGAAAATGTTAAAAATTGTTATGGAAAGGTTTAGGCTTTTAATTTTTAATTTAATGAATTAATGTTCCTTTACGCCTTGTTTCAGGAAGGAGGGCGGCTGTAGCGTCCAAGTGCACCCCCGCACGAACTATCAAGAGTAAATATATCATAGGGGTCGCGGCAGCGACCCCTATAATATGTGTCAAAAGTCCCTGGAGACACCGTAAAATAAGCTGCGCAGAGGCTGCGCAAAATCCTGCGCAGATCCTGCGCAGATTTCATGCGCAAATTGTAGAGCACATCGAGTTTAGTATGTGTGCGAAGTTTCAGCCCCGTATCACTTTCCGTTAAAAAGTTGTGCCCCGGACCGGTTATGGCGGCGATGTTTTTTTTTCCGGTTTCTCCTATTTAATGGTCGTATTGTCCTGACTTTCCGCCTCTTTCACGTAATCTGCAGCGGAGGCCGGACCTAAAGGGGTATAGGGTCTGGTAGTACCCCATGCGCCATTTAAGAATCGCTACTTTTTTTGCGCCGCAGGTGCGCCACAGCGCCGCAGCGGCGCCGCAAAGTCGGCTCAGAGCGAAAAGTGACCATTTTTGTGGTCGCTGCGCAGCTCGAACGTTAGGAGCTGGAGCCGATTTCTTTTTATATTCAGAAACTACATATATTGAACTAACTAAATAGCTAAGTCTCGTTTCTCTATCACTTCCCATGCGACCACAGTGGCCGGTCAAAAATGGTGAAAATTCGAAAAATGAAAAATCGAAATTTCTCGCTGTGTATTCAACTTAGAAAGCTCAATTCTTTCATACAAAGGTTTTCTGGCACGGCGAATTGATTCCCGTAAGCAGTTTTGCCGTCGGACCCACCCATATTGCTGGGCTGGTTCCACTTTGCTGTCGGGAGGGTCAAGTCGGTACCGACTTCCAAGAACACCATATAGGACTGTGCATAGCCTCTCAAAACTTTGTCCATAGGGGTTTTCTGGTGCGCCCAGCTCATTTCCGGAGTCCGTTTTGCCGTCCGACCCACCCATTTTGCTGGACTGGCTCCACTTTGCCGTTTGAAGGGTAAATCGGGTAGGGGTCAAGTGGTCAAAAATAAGATTTTTCAAAAGTGGTCAAATTTGGTACCAAATGAAAGCGCTAAGTGAGCTGAACAACTTTTGTCATAGAATTGCATGCTTAAAGTGGCTGTAGAGTGCTGTGGTAGGGTGGGGGCGGGGACTTAGGCGATTTTGGGTCAAAAATTAAAATTTTCAAAAGTGGTCAAATTTGGTACCAAATGAAAGCCCGCATCGAACTGAGCAACTTTTGTCATAGAAGTGCGTACCTAAAGTGGCTGTAGAGGGCTGTGGTGGGGTGGGGTGGGGACTTAGGCGATTTTGGGTCAAAAATTAAAATTTTCAAAAGTGGTCAAATTTGGTACCAAATGAAAGCCCGCATCGAACTGAGCAACTTTTGTCATAGAAGTGCGTACCTAAAGTGGCTGTAGAGGGCTGTGGTGGGGTGGGGAGGGGACTTAGGCGATTTTGGGTCAAAAATTAAAATTTTCAAAAGTGGTCAAATTTGGTACCAAATGAAAGCCCGCATCGAACTGAGCAACTTTTGTCATAGAAGTGCGTACCTAAAGTGGCTGTAGAAGCCTGTGGTGGGGTGGGGTGGGGACTTAGGCGATTTTGGGTCAAAAATTAAAATTTTCAAAAGTGGTCAAATTTCGAGTCAAATGAAGGCCCGCATCGAACTGAACAACTTTCGCCATAGAACCACCCACCCAAACTTGCTGTGTCGGATTTATATACTTTCTTTCTCAACCGGATTAAACGACAGACATAGACATAGACATAGACGACCAACACACATATTATCCCCTTTTGTGCGGAGCATTTTTGTTACTTGTAATATATAATAGTTATTCATAACAACGATACATTAGACATTATTATTACAAATTCTAAATATTGTAAGTATATAATGCAATAGCGCCGCAGGCGAAAATTTTGAATAAATCGTATTCTGGTTATAAGAGAATCGCAGTTGTTCAAAATGTTTTAAAGAAGTTTGATGAAATTTTTGAAAATTTTGCTTTTGATAATAGGCTAAAATTGGTTCCGGTTCCGGTACGTTTTCAAAAACCGGAACCGGAACCGGAACCAAAAAGAACCGGAACCGGAACCGGAATTCCGGTCGATCCCTAATATATAGTATACAAATGGGGTCCAAACAAGAGAAAAATGCCAAATTTTTGCAAAAATTTTTGGAATTTTTCAGACATTTTCTGAAAAAATTGGTTGGAAATAGTTAAAAAGCTAAAAAATAGGTTGCAAACATAGTTTCCCTGGAACTTTGGGTCTGGGGGGGTAAATCTTGGCCGACATCCGAAATGTGATGGGGGTACTCCCCAAACCCCCCCCCCAGAATTCGGACCTCAGAAATTTCGAAAAATGGCCAAAAAATGCAAAATTTTCTGTAATTTAGCCCCTTTTTTCATCAAAATGGGCTAGTTATTAACGTTTTAGGTGTTTTTGCACCGTTTTAAAGCGTTTTTAGGTCAAAATTTTAGAAAAATTTTTCAAAAAAATGACCATTTTTCGACCAAATTTAGCTAACTTTTTGGGTCCAAAAATCGTTGGGGGGGTTCGGGGGGGGGGTAGCCAAAATTTGGGGGAGGGTAAGTCAAAAGTCAAAAATCTGGGGGTGGGGTAAATTGAATGGAATTGAAATGGATGAATGAATTGAAGTGAATTGAATTGAATGGAAATGAATCACATCATTTTGTCATAGAACTGCGTATCCAAAGTGGCTGTAGAGTGCTGTGGTGGGGTGGGGTGGGGACTTAGGCGATTTTGGGTCAAAAATAAAATTTTTCAGAAGTGGTCAAATTTGGTATTAAATGAAAGCCCTAAGTGAGCTGAGCAACTTTTGACATAAAACCATCCACCAATAGTTGCTGTGCCAAATAACGTCACGTGCGTATGGAACTTTTGTCTTTACTTCTTCTACCTGAATTTAAAAGATATATAAGTATTTATATTTATTTATTATTTATTTAAACGATATATATACGACACAGCCAACACACACATATTATCCTCTTTTGTGCGGAGCATTTTTGTTACTTGTATATATACACAAGTAGGAAAAATGCTCCTTGCAGTCGCATGAAAAAGTTAATATGAGCTATGATGGTCAACATTTAAATGTGTCAAGGACAAGATTTAAAATGTTTAATATGAGCCAACATCTAAATAAGTAGAGGACAAGATGTAAACGGCTAATATGAGCCGCTACGTTTCTCTTTGGCTCATATTGACGCTCATTTAGCTTTTGCTTACTTTGAATCCAACACTGACTTGGCTTGCATGAATAACGACGCATAAACATTAATTTTGCAAAGCTGTACGTAAATGTTTTCTTCTCCACCGCTACATCCAAGTACACATTTAAGGCCACCATATAAGTCAACTAAACGAAACCGAAGTCCAATCTAATGAAGAAACGAAAATGTGGAACTTACACATGTTGTGAAATCTTAAGAAATCACATTTGAAGTTATCATCGCAATCATCACATTAATTCAATATTCCCAATCCCAAGCCAATCAAATCGTTTATAAACACTGATGCTTATATGCCAACCGTAAGCTGTATATATGTTTGCCATTTTAGTCGCGTCAATATGAGCCCAAGAGAAACGTAGCGGCTCATATTAGCCGTTTACATCTTGTCCTCTACTTATTTAGATGTTGGCTCATATTAAACATTTTAAATCTTGTCATTGACACATTTAAATGTTGACAATCATAGCTCATATTAACTTTTTCATGCGACTGCAAGGAGCATTTTTCCTACTTGTCCTCCGTCTAGTTTTTGGGAACGCTGCCATAACTGTGGCAGCAGCAATCACAAATCCCACCAGTGAATTCCCCATGCCCAATAACCTTTGTATGCAAAATTTCAGCCTTCTAGCTATCTCCAGTTGCTTGAACCAGGACCTGGTTCAACTTTGAACCAGTTGAACCAGATCTGGCCAGCCATGGGTTGGATCACCAAAGTAACACCACCAGTGAACTCCCCATGCCCAATAACCTTTGTATGCAAAATTTCAGCCTTCCAACTATTTCCAGTAGCTTGAACCAGGAACTGGTTCAATTTTGAACCAGTTGAACCAGATTAACCAGGCGAGATACGGTGTCGGCCGGCACTATGCTCATCGTGTTCAGCGACCCCGATTTACTATATATGGGTACCACCCCAAGGCCGAAAAACGCTGTTTTTGCCCGTTTTTAGACTATTTTGAAATTTTCGGACTTAGAAATTTTTCAGCTTGAAGGTGTCCAAAAACGCTATTTTTTCCATTTTTGACCATCTATAGAAATCGAACCAGATCGAAATTCGGAAAAAACAAACTTGCTAAGTACCATTGCCTAGATATTCAAAAAATAGTATAGAAAAATTTTTCCTATGGGCCGTTCGAAAAATCGAGTTAACACAAAACTGACAAAAATCATGCTGAATACAGAGAAAAAACCCTGGGCTTTTTCTAGGCGAAAAAAAGTGGGGGTGGGGAGACCCCCCACTAGTGGGGGGGAACCCAAAAGTGGGGGGGGAATCCAAAGTGGTCTAAAATCGCTAAAAATGGAGTAAAAATAGACTGTTTTCGACATATACTGCTACAACTATGCTAAAACGTGCTCAGAAATCGAGTTTGAGTACCAAAATAGACGATTTTTGAGAAAAAATTCCGTTCCCCCCCACCCCCCCACTAAAAAAAGCCCAGAAAACCCCACTTTCAAACCCGTAAGAGAAAGTAGATTTTTTCAAAGTTCATTTTTTCCGGGCAAGTTTGGTATCAATCGAAAGCTCTTGGCCTGGAGATTTCAAAAATGTAAATATTAGCTCTTAATTCCTTCCCGTTAATTAGTTATGCCTAATTAGCACTTTTCACAATCCGCAAAGTGCCTTTATAGCTCATGTTATGGGGGGCTCTCCGAGCTCCCCCATGATACAGTAATAAATAAGAGTATGATAACAGGAATACTCTATGTATTATGAGTTTGGCACAATATGTTCTGCACGCTAACGGCTGACCCCCTTCCCGCAAATTTGACCCCAGTGACCCCTCCACAAATTGATACCCAGTGGAAACAGAGATACGCCAGTAGTATAGTATCCTTTTTTCGACCCCCAATCATTGGATTGAGATACTCTCCTCCTACTCCCTGTAATCTTTACAAGAACGTAACCACCTAATACCTCTTGTGCATACTTACCCCTTCTACCCCCGATACCCCTGTATCCCTACTATCCCCTATACCCCGACTTCCCCCAGTAACCCTAGTACGCACGTACACCCCTGTACCCCCGGTACCCCCAGTGCCCCGAAGTATCCCCGGTACCTATTGTACTCCTACTACCCTCAGTACACCCTGTACCCCTAGTACGTCCTATAGTCCTAGTATTCGCAGCACCAGTTGCATCCCAATTAAAACCTTTACTGTCAGAGTAATAACACTACGACCGACTATCCGTCCCTCTGCGTTCTTCCCCCGGGGCTTGGGACCCGGCGTCGGCCCATTACCGGACTCCTACCTACCTAAGCTAACTATATACCTACGTACCAAACTACCGAACTACATAGCTATCCACCTGCCTACCTACCTACCTACTTAATCTAACCTACCTGTTTCACTCATTTATTTAGCTATTTAAGTTGATTTTACACCACCTAACCTAATCTTACCCAGTCCGGCGCAATATTTTTGTATTTTTTCCTTTTTCTTTTTTTTGTATTTTTGTTTTAAACTTCTTCTTCTTCTTCTTGAGACCAGTGTACAATATTATTTGTCTAAGGGCACTGTCGTCACCCCGTCTGCTAGTACTTTGCGTTTAGGATATACGTATGATAAAGCGTCCTTTGTTTGATGGTACATAGCCATGACCCCGTTTGCATTCACAAGTCCTCTATTCTCTCCTGACTTTGTACAACCAGTTTTCAGTACCTTCATAAAATCTTCCATAGTGAACTGATTCAATTTTTTACTCACCCCTTTATGGCTTACCTTATTCTTTTCACCCCAAGCGAAATAGGTTTTACTGCAAAGTGCTATGATACCTTCCCCCGCCCATTCTTCCTTAAACAGTCCTGGGATTCTTTTCTGAGTAGGGTCTAATACGAAAAAGTCTTTAAGGGCAATTTTCTAGCTTTCTTTGTTTTCGAGTGGGACGCAGTCGTTTAAATCAGCAGAGGAGCAAGCGAAGTATAGGGAATCGGTATCCATCTGACATAGTTGAAATGATCCAGGTCGTAAATTTGGTTTAAGGCAGTCGTAGTAGAATTGGAGCATCCTAAGCTTAGCGTGTTGGTAAACGAAGAACCCCACTAATTCCGGAAGACGGTAAACAATCTTTGACTTAGCTGACTGAACTTCATAGACCCCATTTTCCAGATCATCTAACCGTCTGAACCTCCACGCATTTACCCCCCTACTTGCCCCTGACCTTTCACAAAACTTAACTTCCATGTGCTTTTCCAAATTTGTAATGGTCCGTCCATAGTAAGAATTTCCCAGAAGTTTGAACATATCCCCCTTGAGCGCTAGATCCGGGTCGAAATCAGCTGCAGACCGATGATGTGTCACCTCATCCCCCAACTTTTTGAAACAGGCCTTAGGTTTGAACTCGATTGCTTGGTAAATCTTAGTGATTTTGAGACCGTGTTTGAGATACCAGTTAATTAGGGGAGTTGCCAAAAGAATTTTCTTCCCAAAATAACTTCCAATCAGTCCCCTCCTAGGTTGTGTCATCAGGTCATTTTCCTCACAAAACTTCCTCATATGATCCCCAATGTCTTCCCTAGTAATTTCCACATTTTTGAAAATAGGTGTCATTTCAGAAAAGTATTCCCTTTTATCTTCCGGTACCTCAATATCTACCTCAACTAGTCCAAAAAGTCTATTTGTTTGAATTTGTAT
This sequence comes from Trissonchulus latispiculum, assembly GCA_030248195.1. Taxonomy (NCBI): domain Eukaryota; kingdom Metazoa; phylum Nematoda; class Enoplea; order Enoplida; family Ironidae; genus Trissonchulus; species Trissonchulus latispiculum. The sequence goes on from JASAND010019237.1 coordinate 21,454, forward strand.
TATCAGTTGCGCAAAAGTAAGAATCGATCTTTTCTTAGGGAGATTGAAGTGCTCTTCCATAAACTCTTGCATATCCGGGGAATCTTTTAAATCTTTATCAAATTCACATTCCCACTTTTCAATCAGATCAAAACCCTCATCTGTAATTGCCTGAGATACGCTTTTAGTCCTTTCTCTTCTTCTAGTTCTATCCTCTGGGTCTTGATTCCTATCCAATTGGCAACCGTGCCCGTGGAAGTAGCACCCATGGAACTGTAGGACTAATTTCTTTTCTGGAACCCACCCGTCAACTTTCGCTTTACCCACCCTTTTCTGTCCCCCATTGTAAGCATGCTCAACTCTGACTCCTAATTTTTTTGTCACTTTCATATACTCCAACCACATTGCTTCTTTACGCAC